>BRZM01002431.1:0-50031 GCA_033238685.1 Lates japonicus | reverse complement strand
TTTTTTTCCCATTTTTTTCTTTCAATCCACTGTGACTGTGAGGCCATTGTTATGCAGACTGTTGTTTATCAGTGCTGCTGCTATCAGTAACACAGCTCATCATTCACTGCCATATTGTTCCAACAAACAATGGATCTGTGTTTGCGGCGTGCAGTACAGAAATCTGATTTAATGATCAATGGGCTCGATGGTTTTGTCTTCCACACAATGAGCCGTGATGAGACTGTGACAAGCTGAAGGTGGAACAATGGCAGCCAGGAGTTTTCTACTTTACCTGTGTTTTTTTTTTTTTTTTTCTTTCCTTTGGTCTCATCTGCAAAAATACAACTGTTTGTTCTCAAACTGTAACTTGAAACACAACAGATCTGTTCAGAGAGTTTGTGCTGCAGGGTACAGTGCAGAAAGTGTTTCTGAGCAAACTTGGAATTCAGTCAAATCTACAGCTGCATTATTAGTTTCTACACCTCATTCAGTAATGCTTCTGATTGGGTGGTGGGTGCTATAGTTCAACTAGGGATAGAGATAGAGATAAAAAATGTATCTGGTGCAACTGCAGCAGGGGCATTTTAACATTCCTAACATGGTGAGTCAATGCAGGCTGAAGACCAGCTGCTGCTGCTGATCCAGGTCCTGGAGGAGCAGCACCCTGAAAGATACTGAGTCTGTACGATGATGGAAAAGAACATAAGACGGAGTTTATTGTTAGTGTATGAACAGCATCTGAGACGAGAAGAAAACGAGTGCAGCTCAGGAGAGAGGGAGGATTGCATTCAGGAATAACTGAAGGCAGAATGTGGGGTGGACTGAGGAGAAGGTGGTGGAGCAGTGATTGTATAATCATTTCTCTACAGCAGCTGTGTAGTGAAAGCAGCTTCAGTCTTCCATTAGTGTCTTTTAGCCTCGGCTGCAGTGAGGGTCTACAGGTGGGGGGAGTTAAAGAGCAACGTTACCATTAAGTCATTACCTTGAAGTAAAGCTGTGTGTTACTCTCTCTGCTGCAGGATAAAGGCTCCAGGCCACGACCAACACGACTCACCGAATTAGTGGTGGTCAATTTGCATCGTGGGTAATTTAGGCACCAAGTTCTGCAACGTTTGATTTGTGTTTGTTTGTGCCACAGGTATCAAACGATAAGATGCTCTACAACTCAGCTGGTGCACTTCAGGGTTGATGTTAACAAGAGATGGACGTTAACATGAAGCAGAGAGACAACAGAGCTGAGGGATGGATAAAGTATACTATATGTGTAGCAGCATAACAGAATGTACGTGATGTGATGAATTGATTCACACTGGTTTTCCACCTGTGAAGAACCTGATGAGAACATGGTGCTAATGCACAACCTGTATTATACAAAGCAAACAGTTAAATACAAATAGTCATAACAAGTGAAGAAATCTGCAGTGTCAACTGTGGCTGTGTTTCCATCGAGTGAAAGCAGAACTGTAGACACAGCAACAAACAACCAGTGCAGCTTGTTTCCATCAGTGACTCATACACAAAGTGTTGATGATGTAAAGACAGCAGTCTGCAGGTAAGATATCCAACCTGCAGTGTGTGATCCAGGATGTAAACACCTGGAGGGGAGTCAGACAGTGACTTCACAGTGTCTGAAATCTGATTTCATGTGTCCTGTGAATGTTGATTCAGTGTTTGTTTCTCCACGGGGCCGAAGGCCGCCGGCACCCAGCTCTGTTTGTCTTTTGCTCCCATGAGACACGCTTAGATGTATGGAGAGGTGTTGTTGTTTGTGTTGGAATAAACCAAAAGAAGAAGAAGATTACCGCCCCCCACCCTCCGCTCCGCTTTGATTGACAGCTAAAAAACAGAAGTAAAGGTAGAGGAATAATCCCCGTGGTGCTTCACACTCCGACAACTTTTCTGCTCTCACCAACTTTTCTTATGTTTTCTAACAAATTACAGCCATTCATCTTTGCAGAGCAAAAGAAAAACAACAAAGTGAGTTTGTTTTGTTTGTGAGAGGTAAAAATGAGAATCTGGATCCACAGAGCGTCCACTCGTCCGTCCTCGGTCATGCCTGTCACGCAGCAGCTGAAGCATCACTCTCCATCTTGTTTGTCCCGGTGACGTCCGGCTCTGGATGGATGGAGCTCGGCGCTCAGGAGGCCCGTCGACTCAGGTGAAAAGTTTCCTTCGTTAGTCACAGTTGGTTTTATTTTTCCACAACAGGAGGAAGTGTGATCGAGGAGCCGGGGGAGAGAGGGAGGGGTGAGGAAGGGAGGAAGAGTGATATTGATGACGGAGGGTCGAGCCGCCCTCCACCTGGGCTTCCTCCTCACAGCTCATGAACGAGGCATTCACTGCCGTGAGGCATTCAGGGGCTCTGACAGGATGAATGGAACTGATCATTTGTCCCTGCAGCCGGCCGTCGTGTTGTTCTGCTTTTACTATTTGATTTTTCTCCTCAAGAAAAGAACCAAAGAAAGAGGCAGAGAATAAATCTAGACATTTCCACATTTCTGGTTTCCTGATTTATTTTGAAATACTCACCTGTGCTGTCATTTCACTTCCTGTCCTTGTGTGTTTCCTGCCCTTTGATCATCCACACCTGCTTCCAATCACCTTACCTGCCCCTGGTGTTTCCCGTCAGGCCACCCCATATTCGTCCCTGTCTCGAAAAAAACGGGCCAATTTGTGTCAATGTACACGAAACCAGAAGATTACATTTTGTGACTATTCCACGAACTGCCGTGAGAGTGGATTGGCCTGTGATGCACATGCACAGGTAAATGTTTTGAACACACAAGAATAAAAACACCACCTTTAATCTGAGGCTCGTGTGGAAATAACTGAAATGGCCACAAACACAGCAGCTGAAAAACAACAAAGAATTTCACAGGAGTGGGGATGTCAGGGTTTTATCAGCTAACTAACTACATCCAACAACAAACAGAATAACAAGTCTTGGATCAACAGATTCCTCTGATCAACATGACAAACAATTGATCCAACAGCTGCAACAGTTTAATGTCAACTGAGATCAATAAATCTGATTGGCTCGAGCCAAATAAAACATCGTCAGACTGAATGAATGAAAATATGACTTTCAGGACACAGATGCTCCACTCTGTGTGATCTCAGGATTGTATTCACTTAAAGTCTGTGTAAAGCAAGTTCAGAGGTTTGTCTCTAAACACATGGCAGCACAGAATTAAAGGAAACTGAAAATCATTGTGTTAGGATTTTGCAGTGGCGAGTCTGAACGGTGACTCACTACTACCCACCAGTATAACTCACCCACCACCTCAGATATAATCAGCCTCCACAATTCACAGTATAACCCCACCCACCACCTGTATATCCCTCACAATTCAGGCACCACCCACCACTCCGGCATATCCCCGCCTACAATTCAGTATAACTCACCCACCACCCAGAGCACCCCACCACAATTCAAAGCACCCCACCCACCACTCATAACCACTACGCAGACATAACTCCGCCCATCATTCCATATAGTCTACCCACCACCAACATAGCCCTGCCCACCACCCAGGCACCCCTACTTAAGATTAGAACTGAATGAAAATTCTTCCTGTTCACTGTTAGTTAGCTCTGTCATCCCAGATGTATCTGTAGCGTAATCTTCCCTGGATGCCAGAAAGTCACAATGTCATTGCACTATTTAAATTTTGAGGCATCAAGAGTAGGAATATGACTGTTTCTCTGAATTGCTTTTACAAAGTTTCACCAGAACCACTGTTAATGTGTGCATCCTCTGGTAGCTCATTCAAAATAACTTAAGGCTGCTAGTATCGACGACAGGTTGTGGCAGTTGGTGATATGTAACAGATGCTCAAAGGCAGTGTTAGAGTGGGCGTGGTTTCAGCACCTGCAGCGGACACGCCCCCAGCATCTCAGAGCAGAGAGCTGCTCATTTTATCATGATGTTGAAACTTAATTTTCTATATTTGCTGATTATTTTAACCACTCACATTTAGCTGGGTGTGACTGCATTAGTATTACTGCTTCACACAGACTTTGGCTGTTTGCAGATAATACACTTCACATTCACTTCACCTCACGTTGTGAAGTCTCATGTGTTCAGGCTTGTGTAATGACTGCCACACAGAGCCCCTCCCCCTCACTCCTCCAGCTCTCTTGAACTTTACTGAACTTGACTCTGAGTAGAAGTGAGGAGTGATTTTTTTTTTTTTTTTTTTTTTGGTGTTGTTGTGTTTCACCACCTGCAGCATCTCAGCGAGTCTCTCTTCACAGCCGCTCTGCTCGCTCAGAGGTAAAAGAATCACAGAAAAGGTCATGAGTTGGACGATTGGCAGCTGGTATTTGCGGCGCAGTCAGCCTCCACCCGGTCCACGCAGGCCAGACGTGTTGCTGCGAGCTGCCGCCATGACACGAACAAGCGCTGACCGCTGTACTGAGTGTTCTCCTGCCTGACAGACGGCGCTGAGGGTTTTGAGGAGTGTGTCATTTTACATGAAACACCTCCTCCTCGTCTCAGCAGAGGTTTGAATCTCAGATCAGATCGAGCTGCAGAGAGGAAAATCTTTTTCAATTACATCCTGAATGGCCAACGATTACAGGCTGTCAAAGTGCATTATGGGAAATAATGTGCCAATTGATCAGTTTCCCAAGCTTGTGTGCTTCAGCTGGATATTTTTACTTTTCATTTGACCTGTTTTTAAAGGCAGGTTTGGCATCTTAACTTGATTGTTGGAGGAAATTACTGCAGCAGTTTAGAGCTGAAGAAACTCCAACACCTCAGTCCAGACGGATCTCAGCAGCTACTGGACGGATTGTCATGACATTTTTTACATGCGTTCACGTTCCCCAGGGGGTAAATCCTACTGACTATTACGAGCCTCTTATATCCATAACACTTGACTGCTGGCTAAACACACCTGGACCTCTCAGTACTGCCTGCACAGAGGTGAAAGTGATGAACATCTTCTCTTGTGTCTCTTGATTAAGATGGATCAGGAGTCACAGCACACAAAGGAAATTTTCCAGCACGTTCCTCCGTTTCCCTCAGGACGTTCCTCCTCCTCGTCCTCTTCCTGCGGCCAGAAGTCCCAGTGCTCGGCCTGACATTTCTTTTCTCTTCCTTCCTCTGGGCTTCCTCTTTCTCCGTGACCCTGATCGCTGCTCTCTGGCCTCAGAAATGTCATCCCGCCAGCGCCGGCCGAGCGTGCGACAGTGTCAGAGACGCTGTATCAGCAGCGAGCGTACGCTGATGCTTTGCACTGCTGTCACATTGAGAGGGGAAGCAGAGCCGCATGCTTTCAGTATTGCCTGTAAAACTCAATCAAACCACCCGCCAGCTCTGAAGAGGGAGAGAGTCAGAGGTGGCGGTGGGGAGGGGGTCGTTGTATAAAGAGCGAGTCAAACGAAAAGCAGCATGGCAGCTGGCAACTGGCCTTTTAACATCAACACATCCTCGCAGTAAATAAAAAGAGACCATTGTTTGGTCACATTGTGATGGCGTTCACACACACACACACACACAGTTGCAGTGTGAGTGTGTTAAACGGTTATTTGCTCTGGCTGCCTGAGCCAATAGGATTCAACCAGCCGTGGAGGTGTGGACACACAGTGAGGCTTCGTCCACGATTAGACTGAGAGCTCAGAGCTGAACCCAGGGCTTACCTGACTCTGTGTGTGTGTGTGTGTGTGTGTGTGTGTGGTCTGAATGACTGCACATCTGAGGACTGATTTTTGGAACAAGTATTACTACTATATATTGTGTGGAGACCATTAAAGCTCTTACATCAGATCTACAGGCCTTATCGAGCAAACACAAAACTGATCCAGACCCTGAATCTTAAAAAAATCATCACTGAACATCATTAGTTTCCCTCTTATGAAATCACAGCAAGGGGCACAACAAGGCCTCTTCATATTATGCAGCATCATTATGGTTTAACAGTGAGGAGCAGGACACCAGCCTCATGTTTGGATTTATAGAACAAAGTGCATGAAGTTTGTTCTGGGCCTAAGACATGAAGTAAGAGAGAAGAGGTTGAGTTTGTTGTATGATGTAAGTGTGTGTGTGTGTGTGTGTGTGTGTGTGTGTGTGTGTGTGTGTGTGTGTGTGTGTGTGTGTGTGTGTCCTTCCTGCTCCAAAGTTTTTTCTCAAACCCTGTGTCTCTGTGGGAGTTTTGTCTGTTAATGAGATAAAACTAGAAAACTAAAAAAAGAAAAAAATTGGCTGTGAAGGAGGGCTGCCATGAAAATGAAAACTCACTGCTGAGCCTGAGACTCGAAGTTCAAGTCCAAACATCGCTGAGGATGTAATGAATTTCTTTCCCCCCTTTTTGAAATATTTATTCCGTTTAAATATTGAACCCTGGGTGGTTTGTTTTTAATTAGTCTGTTAGTTTCAAAGGAGGAAACGGTTACATCCTGAAAAAACACCGGCTTTTCATGATGTTCCACAGAGCTTTCATTCAGCTCTCCTGCAGTTTATTTGCCAGAAACGAATCATGTGAACAGAAGAAAACTCCTACAGCGTCACAGAACTCAAGGCTTTTCTCTTGTAAACAATAGAAAGAATTAATTTGAAATCATTTCCGATGAAGAATAAACTTTTGTGCAGCTTGTCTACGAATGTTTTGAGATTCAGCTTCTTCTTTGCCTCTGTGTGGTGTGTGAAGCTGGGATTGGCTCATCGCTGCCCCCTGTGGAGGTTCAGTGAAAAACTCAGCAGCTGGTTTTAGGAACTGCTGAGGAAACATGGGGCCTCAGGAGAAGTTCTCTAACCTCTCACAGTGCTACACACACAGTATTTACATGACAACCAACGTCAGCGTGCATCATAGTGTGTAGTCTCTTGAACATGTTCAGGTGTGTCCACGGCTTTAAAATCACACTCGGAGCTCCATGTTTTTTTATTCCTGCTGCTCGGGGTGAAAACAGCCTCAGAGTTGGTTAGATGTGGTGTTACCTGCAGAAAGAGGCTCCTGTTACCTTTCAGACGGCGAGATAATGAGAAAGCATCATTTCATTAAAGGTGACACGCGTCTCACTTCCTGCTCCCATCGCGCCGATCCTCAGTGCCACAAACACTAGCCCCGGGCTCCAGCAGCCATTTCCTCCGTTTAAAAACCTCTTCTCTGCGCCTGCCGCCTCTGACATTTGGATTGAGATTACTTTTATTATTGTGGCAAACCCGATGCATTCTGGGTAAATATTGCAGGTTAAGGTCGCAGAGGGAGCAGCTTGTTTTACAAAGTGAAGCTCGAGGCTGCAGCTGCCGCTCACAAAACACACTATACCCTCAAAAACGAAGCTTTTCAAACTTTTAAAAGCAGCAGCACGAACACTGATAAATTAGTAATAATATGTGGTGATGCTGAGTGTGTTCACCGTGTGTGTGTGTGTGTGTGTGTGTGTGTGTGTGTGTGTGTGCAGGCTGTTTGCTAACATTGTGTAGCACCAAGTATAAAAAGCCTCTCAAACTTTTAAAAGCCCTGACAATAAATTAGAAATGTGATATAATAATTTCCACTGTACTCTTTGAGAGCATGTGGGCAAGGACACAGGTTGTGCTTCAGAGAGAGAGTACAGATGCTGATTATGAGCAGCTGAGAGGAAAAACGTGTGTGTGTGTGTGTGTGTGTCAACTTCCTCTTTCTCATTTTGAGCCTGAGGTATTAGAAAGTGCTGACTGTGATATCTACAGCGAGGCTTCTCTTGTTCTTTCAGAAGAAAACAACACAAACATAATCGTCAACAAACTGGGAAACCACTGCTGTTGGCTTTTGCATCCAAATAACAGCTAATAATATCACTGACACAAATAATTCAGCTGATTAAAAGTGCAGTGTCCTTCACTCTGATCTGGTTTCCCTCGGTTAAGGACAGGCTCTATATCTGAATCAGACTGAAGCCTCATGTTGTCTCAAGCTGAACTTCAGAATAAGGGATTTTGTCCTCCGTCTCTCTGGGGCAAATATTTGTTGTCGGGCCTCTCCTGACATGGCGTCTCCATTATTTCCTCAAGCTCACAGAAGCCAGCCACTTAACCGGAGCTGAAATGATTAGTTGATTGTCAGAAAATTAATGGCAACAGTTCTGATATCAGATTAACAGCGTGTCTACACAGAGAGTGTAGCGTGAGCAGCATGTTATCAGAGCAGCAGCAGCAACTCCCAGGAGGCGTTCAGGGACAGTGATGAGCTGTAGGTCACCTGTGTTTTGGAAACACACACACATACACACACACTGAAGCTAATGCTCATAGGACTTGAAACATAAACTTTCTTTAATAATCAGTGAATTTTGTAATTCACTGATTATTAAAGAAAATAGTTGTCACATGTTTCGATAGCAACACTCCATTTCCAGTTAGCACTCGACCAGGGCAACAAGACAGAGGAAGGAGGACCCGACATGTTTCTGACAAACTTCTGATTAATCATCAAAGTCATAAAGTAAACCCAGGGCTCGTGGCGTTTAAAGGCAGTAGGACTTCAGAGATTGCTGTGTTTCAAATCTGGGGCCCCTGAGCATTTACCCACTGGTATAAAAGTGTATAATAGGAAGTTTTCTCGTTCTTCTCTCTCTTAATATATAAACTCTGCACTGTAATGGACAAGTAACTGACACAACCTGGACTAACTGAATATGTGAATATGTACGCTGGAGCAACCAAAATGGCAAAAAAAAAAAACTTCACAAATGGCTTCACATTTTTAGCTCAAGGCCTCAGTTAAAAAGAGGAACAAAGGTCTCAGGTACACAGTTTTATCACAACTTTCGTCTCTGAGTGTGATTTGGCACCATACCACACATCAAACAGTTTCTGTCACATCACACACACTCCACCTGACTGCAGAGCATCTTTGATCACAGGCTGCTCCTCCCGCTCTGATACGTCCACCTCCCATGTTTTAGTTGTGCTCAGGTTTAGGGCAGAGGGCAGTCTTTCTTAAAAACATAAGTCTGTCTCTCAGTGCTTTCTGGCCTTCCTACAACAGCCACTCACTTTGGTTTTTATCAAACAAACAGGAGAGGAGCAGCAGTGCGTCTCACTGGTGTGTTCTTCATAGTTTCTGGACAACAGCTGAGCTCTGTGGCACAGAGGAATAAGATGTATCAGGCTTTGATCCACACACAGTGCTTGTTAGTAGGAGACATCCTCTGTTGGTTTGGCTCTGCTCACAGGACTGTGTTTGATGACATGAAGAAAAACACTGTTCCATTATCCCTCAACACTGAAAATGGATAAAACCCTTATGTTCTGATTTTTATGTCTCTCATCTGGATCTGGTCTGCTGGACAGTAAGAGGACTCTTCGGAGGTCAGTTTTACAGATTCCTCCAAACTGCTGCAGTGAGTCTGTGGCAGTAGAGCAGTATTCAGTAACCCTCGGTGGAGCGGACTCCCCTGTGATGCAGAGCCTGCGGTCCTGCGGCAGCGCTGTGTTTCTGCTTCATGCTGCAACTTCTCCTCCATGTTGCATCTGGAGAGGCATTAAACCCTGATAATCTATGCACATGATGAAAGATTTATTCTGATTTAAGACATAAACTGACAGGCTAATTGAACCATTTTGGCTCCTATGTTATTTCCCATAACCCCCTGCTGCTGCGGCTTCTTCCCGACTCTCCGCTCTAATTCTTCACCCTCAGACTGTTTTCTCGTTCCTCCAGCATTAATGGATGGAAATGAGTCACACTTGAAGATAAATGATGTGGGATCATATTCACCGCGCTGCACCACATAAATCACATTTACATTGGCTTCAATACATTACTATCTTCCTTAAATCACATTAGCCTTAGATTTGATTCACTGTTTTCCTCACTGTGACTGTTTCACATTATTTCAGGGCGACTGTCACCTGGAAATAATGTGACAGAGGAGATGGTTATTTAGCTAAAGTCAGAGGAAAACATGCAGAACACAGGCTGAATGTATAAATGATGCATAACACATAAACTGGTATGTGTGAAACCATCTGAAATATGTGTGAGGTCCACACATTCTCAGCACAGACACAGTTAGAGACGAGCTGGTGAACACAGTGAAGCATTTAGGAGCTAAAGACCCACATATTTCCCTCAGGAAGAGGTAGAGACCAAAAGCAGCTGAAAGAGAGGGAGTGGGTTTCACTGTGTTAACTGTGCGTCTGCATGCGTTTGAGTTCCTCTGCCTCCTAGTGGCCAAAAATCAACTAAAGCAGCTTTAAACACGACTGGCAGATGTGTATTTATTAAAATTTAATTCAGAAGTAACCTGATGAAAAGCAGGTTGTTTTCCTTCGGATGACTGTGGATTCAGTCTGATACCAGGCCCAGGAATTACTACAGATCCATGAGTTTGAGACAGATTCTACAGGTAAACTGTACAAATACAGTGTAACACATGACGTCACGTTACGTCGCAGCTGAACGCAGCCTGAAACAACAACCCTCACATCATCTGCTCCTGTGCTTCTATAGCAACTGAAAATGCTGTCAGTGGGATGGATGTGTCAGCCACTGCTGGACAAAACAACATGAACAAGGTGTCAGGCTGATTAATGAGGAGAAATGTTCAGTCTGATGATCAGGTTAGTACGTGTTCTTTTCTTTATTTGATGCGACCCTGCCCTTATATTTTCTGCTCGGTGGATGCACAGAAAAAAAAATCTTTCACAAATATTAGTTTCACAAATATTAAGCTATCAACAGAAAAACCTCCACTGTAAAAGATGTGTCTGTTATGATGCTGCTTTAGTGTTTTTAGCTGCAGCTGTGTCCCTGGAGAAAAGTACTTCACTGTTTTGTCTTTCCTCCTACATCGAGTGCTCAGAGGTCAGAGGTCAGGAGCTCTGTGCTGGTGGGAATCATTGTGTTTCAGTGGGGGGGGGGGGGGGGGGGGTTCAGTACATCATCTCTTCCCATCACAGTAATAAAACCAAAGAGTCTTCTCCTGCTGTTTCCTCACAAACTGCAGCGACACAAAGCCGCAGCTCTGTGATGAATCAGTGAGAGCAAAAAGGCAAATTTGATCTTCTTTCATCTCTCCCTCCTCCCTTCTTCTGTCTCTCCATCTTTCCGCAAGTGTTTTCCCAAGAAGAAATAATTGGCACAGCTCCCCGTCCCACGGGAAGAAGCTCATTTATATTCTCCCACATAAACACACACTCACACTGGGCCTCTCCACTCAGACCCCAAAAAGCCTCCCCCTCTCCCTCTTCTTCTTCTTCTTCTTTCCCAGAGAAACCTCCCTTCGCCCTCGCCATCAGCAGCTGGCCATCAGCCCTCACTGCACTGGGAAAAAAAAATCGGAACATTTCTTCCCATAACTCCCCCCAAGTGCATTCTGGGATCAGTCCCAGCAGGCCGCAGCTCCTGGAGGTCCCTGATCGCTCGTCATGGATCTCTTTTGTTCTTGGTGCACGCTGCTGCAGAAAACGGCCTCCCAGATGAGTTCAGTTAAAGGAGGCGTTTTACCAGCACAGGGCACAAATGTCTTCTATTTTTAGACTCTTATTTTCACTCTGTAGAAAATCTGAAAACGACATTAATGAGATTTAACAAACATCTTGTGCTAATTTGCCTGCAGTTTACCAGTCACCTGTTCTAACTGTACTTTTTGCACTTTGTGCAGTACTGTTTTTATTTATTTCTATTTACTTATAATGCAAACACTGTACTTCTGTTAACGCTCAATCATCACAACCTGAGATTACTTTTACCAGACTCAGTGGTTCATTAGCAAAATGTTTTCTCTCAGAAATGTGAAACAAACTGATTGAAATGTCTACAAACAAAGATGGCGTCTCTCACCTGCGTCATTAGATCAGGAGGTGGAGAACACACACCTCTGATCAGTGACACTGCATCAGATGTTAGAAATGTAAAACATGTATTTGACATACACTAAGAAATAAAGCG
This sequence comes from Lates japonicus, assembly GCA_033238685.1. Taxonomy (NCBI): domain Eukaryota; kingdom Metazoa; phylum Chordata; class Actinopteri; family Centropomidae; genus Lates; species Lates japonicus. Next base: position 38,164 of record BRZM01002431.1, on the reverse strand, counting down.
ATTAACCCGGGACTGAAGAATTAAAACTAGGCTCATGTATTTTTATTTTCTTGTGTCCTTTAACTTTTATTAAACGACATATCTGAACTACTTTTTATACACTGAGACCAACTCAGTCACCTGACTGACTGACTGACTGACACAGTGACACCGATACAGTCGGTGAACAGTTTCTGTTACGTCATCAGGGAGTGCTCAGCTGCAGCGTCAGGTGTTTGCAGAGATCTACCTGCCTGCTGTTACAGAGTTAACACCAGCTGACAACACTGTGAGCAGCCCGGCTGTACGGTCCAGCTATAAACTGGGTTTTTACCTAGTCTTTATTTCCAGTGTAGATTTGTGTGTGAAGACAAAGAGCAGAGTGTAAAGCTTCAGGATTATTACTGTCTGTGTGTGTGTGTGTTAGACAAGTGGAAATGTTCTGCTGTTGGTTTCCTGCATACAGCTAAAGAGGCAAACGTTATCTCCACTGTTATTCTCTCTTCTCACACACGCACACACACACACACACTGCACTGTAATGATGTTTTTCTTTCCTCCTCCTTCCTCTCTGCTGTGTTTAAACAGACCTGTGATGCAGCGTGTCAGGATAGAGATGCATGAAATATGATTATTTTACTCATCACACTGTCACTTTGCCATCAGCTTCATGAGTATATTTACATGCACACTGTATCCCAGTTAGGAGTCTTTGATCAGAAAGGAGGAAGATATTTACACACAGCAGAGAGGAACCTGATAATGTTTTACTCCAGCTTCCAGTCAAGACGACGTACAGCACCTTTCACACACACACACCGGGAATTCAAAGTTATCTAAATGAGGCAAAGAAATGCAGAGCAACAGAACAAAGAAAAAACAGAGACAGAGTCTCAGCACAGTAATAGGTTTTTAAAATGTAGTGAAGGAGATAAAACTGCAGGAGGAAGATCATAAGGAACAAACAAAATCCATGAAATATGTTGCTAATTTCATGATTTATTTCTCATGACTGTTATTACTGGCTAACATGCTGCCAACTTGTCCTGTGTCCTTTGCCTGTTGCCAGATGGTCAGCTGTAGAAGGCGTGGGTGTGCACAGTATATTTACTAGAACTTTCTTAACAACATGGTCTGATTCTCTGAAGCTGTGTCTCACTGACATGTTTGCTGTATGATAACATTTCATCGACATCAACCTTAAGCTTGTATTTATGTCTTACTGCTTATTGCTGATCTGCAGGAGGAGGTTTGTTTACATGTGTGTTGTTGTTTCCTGTTGCTCTGTGTAGTTTGTCTTCAGAGCACTTGTGTTGTTGCTGTCGCTGTCTTTACAGCGTCCTGTTGTCTCCTGTCTGTATTTGTAACCATCACTTCACTGGTTTCACAAACATGGGCTGCAGCTGAAAATGAGCCAGGTGGCTAACACTGGCACAGTGTGCACGGTCCTCATGAATGAATACATGAGGGAAATGGCAGCTTCAGTTTCACCTTTAGTCATCATATAACATTAACTTGGTTAAGACAGTGTTTGAGTGACAGTCCACATTTTTCTCTTTCTCTTCTGGTCCAAATACTCGCTAAATGTGGATTCATCCACCACTGAAAGTAGTCCCCAATAAATGCACTTTCCTCTTTTTTCATCTCATCAGCAGAGAGAGCCACACACAGAGCATTAAAGTCAGACTCACACACTGTGGGTTTAGGTCTGTAGACAATAATAAGATTATAGAATAATCAGTTTCTTTAACTGGAGCTCCGGCCGGTTCAGTCAGAGCCTGTTGGAGGTCCTCCTCCTCCTCCTCATCCTCCTCCTCCTCCTCAGTGAGACGCTTTAGTGCAGCCGCTCTCTGATGTTCTGATGAAGACTGAGACAGAAGTGTTCAGGCTCAGCTGAAAACAGCTGCTTCTCAGATCCACCTTTCAATCCTACAGATGCAGAGCGACATTTAAACATAGGTTAAGTATATTTTTTGTCAGAAACTGTAATCAGCGATCTACATCCAAACCTCTGATCTGAACTTCACTGAGCAGTTTGTGTGAGGACTAATATCAGTCAGTTTGAACATCAGCAGCAGGTCCTTCACCGAAGTTTAAAGCCTCGACAACCTTAGACTGAACTTTGAAAATGAGTCATTGAAGTGAATTCAGTCAGTTTGTGTTCGCAGTGAAAAGAGGAGCACAAGAGGAGCCACTTCATCTGCCACTGCTCATTACTCACACACACTCATTAATATGTGGGTGCATTGAAATGACTGGCAGAGTATTTGAGCCTTTCACCGCTGCCTGTTCACAGTGCTTTCACACAGCTTTTCTAAAGGAGGATTAAAAACATGACCAGAGCTCAATGAACTAACAGGCGTCTCTGCCTCGATCCGGCCTTGGTGACGGGACTGAGGTAAAAAAAACATAAAACCAGCGCAGGAAGAGACGCCTGTAAAATAAGAGTCGAAGTGGAGGAGAGAGAGAGAGCTGACAGTCGTGTGAAAGTGAAGCAGATGGACGTCTTACACTGCCTGAAAGCTCCAGCAGATTTGATAAGATTCAAATTCAGAGCTGAAAGAGACTCCAAAAGGCACAGAGGAGGAGAGCAGAGGATGAAACTTCAATTCTCCAGTTTTTCGTCGTCCACTCGTCCAACACAACGTTGGTCCGAGAGCTTCACTTCAGGGTCACTGAACACAGCTAAACAATAAAACTAAAAACACAGAGACAAACTAACACACCGCTGCACTGCACCTCTGCAAAATCACTCAGACATATTTCACCTACAGGTTAGTTCAGAAATACAGTTTCATCACTTTCTAGCCTTTTGTTGGAGGCTTAAAAAACACACACGACCAGAATGACTGAAGCTTTATGTTTGTCAAAACTGTTGAAACCAAATCAGACTGTGGCACAGCTCACAGTAAACCTTCAGCAAACAGCTGAGGCCACGGACGACCAACAGACACACCGAGACGTTTCTGTCATCCTCCTCCTCCTCACTTCAACACAGAGGAGAGCCAATCACCTCGCTCGGCTTTCTACTGACTCGTACGGTGGCCTGGAGGAGTGTGTGAGTGTGTTTCCTGTTAATGGGAAAATCACTTTGTTTGCCTGTCGGGGGTGAAGACCCCGCGATGATAAAACGACACATTTTCATTGTTACAAGAAGCAGAAGTTCACATGGAGCGACGCTGAGGAGCAGCTCAGAGCGAGGGGACTCCAGCTACTGATAAATACTGTCATTAAAGCAGAGACGCACTGACAGCACTGAACAGGGAGGTTTCACTGCAGCTCTGTCACTGCTGCTGCTGCTGAGTCATAATGAAAGGATAGATCGGAGGAGGAGGAGCTTTTCCTCCTTTTCTCTTTTCATTTCTTCTCTCCATCACTCTGCCAGCTCCTCAGGAGGCCAGGCTCACTGTATTAACATTTACATTAGGACAGGGTATTAAACCTCGATACTGTAGAGCCCTGCAAACCGCCAAGTAACAAAAGTGCATTTAAAGCTCGGTCAGGCGTTAGAAACTATATTTATCTCACTCGTGTTTGTTGCAGAGCTGGCTCTACTTTTAGGCCTGGGAATAAAAACAAAAACATTCTGTGGATCTCTGCTGATATTCAGGACGTTCACTCACACAGTAAACACTGCTGACTAACCACTCTCCAAACCAACAGCTAACACCGGCTGAAATACTTCATTAACTAGTTTTAAAATGACTACAGCAGGGCCATAATGTGTGAGAGATTTGCTCACAACAAGCAATGTGACAGAAATATTTCCCACATGTAAAAACTTTTCTGCTTTTCTGTAAATTAAAAAGAATCAGACGCTGAAGAGATTCTCTGCAGTGTGGCTCTAATACAGACGTGTGTCACCAGTGTTAACCTGCAGCCTGTTAGGTATCAGAGACTAAAGTAGTGACATATTAAAAAGTAGTGTAACTGCTCCACGAGAGGTGTGGCCTGCAGTCAGCTGTCCCTCTGTTGGGTTAAAAAACAAAATCCTTCCATCTGAGGCGTTTGTGAGCTGGTTGGCCTGCAGCTCCTCCTCCCAGCTGGCCACACTGACCCCAACATGGCCGCCAGCGCCCCAGCTTCACCCTGTCCTACCTGGGAAACCATGCTGAACCCCTCAAACTGTCATCGGTCAGAGAGGCCGAGCCGCCGCGCTGGAGGACGCACGGTGACTTTGGAAAAAGTTTTAGAGTTGAAGCTGAGCTGACGTCAGCAGCTTCTTTTAACAGTTTGATCAGTTCTTTTTTTCTTTCTTCATATTTCTCCAGTCTTTCACCGGAGCTGTTTTTATAAGAAGCTGTTGTTTTTTCTTTGTTTGTTGTGGCTTCATCTGACACTTGCCCTGACCTTGACCTCTGCCTGCAGCCACCATCATTCCAGTGTATTACCCCAACAACAACGCTGACTTACGAGTGTTTGTCGTCCGTTCCTCGCAGAGAGGACCGCGTCGTCGGCCGGTGTATCCAGGAGTGAACTCTGATATCAGGAGGGGGGGGACATGGTGGCAGGAGGGGGAGGAGGAAGGGGAGGGATTCAATATATAGGAAGTGGCATATTTTACCCGCGGGGTGTTTCCATCTGTGCTCCTTCTGCCGGGTTAGATATTATATGCTGTAATTCAGCTGGGGGAATAATTGACCTGTCAACGGGTTCACGCCACCGGTCCCATCATTCGGCGGCGGCAGCAGAGAGGAGGGCGGCGGCCGGCCTCGACTCGGCTCTGTTTCTGCAGATTGATACATCCTGTTCCCCCCTCAGAGGTCCAATAACGTTACTGCCATTTTACACACACACACGAACAAATCCTGAGGAAGCTGTGGAGCTGCTGAACCACCACCCCCCCCCCACCCACCCGCCAAAAAAAGAAAAGATCAGTGTTTGAATTTGTCCTGTATTCACACCACAGACATGAGCAGGGTTTAACCTTTGCTGTACGGCCAAAGGTGTGTGGACAGAACTGGAGGAGTCTGGAGAAACACGTCGGTAAACTTGGTGTCACAGTTGTTAGACGTCAACTAAAACCTTGTCGAATATGAAACTATTTTCAAACTTGAGTCTACAGGGAGCACATGGACAGTTCATCTAAATAAGTCAGAGAAAAGTACAGTTTGATGACAGAATAAACAGTGCTAAATTTTAAAATGACTCCATCTCATGAGACAGACACAACACAGTATATATGGATTTCTATTTTTTACAGCGTTTACTTTTCATGTATCACTGTCTGTGCTTTTTGTCATTTTTAAATATATTTTCTTTCTTCCTCTCACAGCCTTCCCAGATTTATTTTATCAGAGTAAATTTGAATTTAAAGAGAAAAGTAAGACGTCGATGTTACTGCTGTTTTCCTTCAGTTGCAGTGTTTTTAACTTGAAGTTTCTTTTTCTTTTTTCGCTGTGTTTCTGATGGATGGTTATCCTGTATCCAACTCAGCAGGAACAAATATTTGACAAACAGCAACAGTGACCCAATAATCCCACGGACTGGCACGCTAACATACAGTATGTTTCAGAGAGGATTGTCCACGCATGGCTGCAGCTCGCCGTGACGCCGTCGCTGCAAATCTGTTCAGATAACACACAGGAGGATTAAAACAGGACAACTCTTCGTCCTTGTTCTGGGGTTCGTCTTTGAGCGGGAAGCTGAACCTGTCAGCTGGTGGAGCGACACAACGGTCTGTCAGGACGAGGAGGGGGTCCACACACACACACACACACACACCTTTATGTTCCGATTTACCATAATCAGCAGGCAGACCAGCTACAGTATCTGACACAAACTTGGAAAAGTGACAACGTCCTCCTCAGCTGCACACAGAGTCCTCTCTGGTGTTAAAGCGTTTGTTCCTGAAGCTGACAAACCAACAGTGACTGTGTGTAAAGACAGAACACAAAGCCAACGTCACAAACTGTGTGATTACATACAGACTCAGTCAGGAACAAGTGTGGATTCACTCAAGGAGGCAAAAAAAACTGAGGCAAAGACATGGCTGGAAATTTGAAATGTTTCAACCTGAGTGATAAACATTTCCTCTTAAAAACACCAAAGCATTAAAACACAAGCACCTGGAGTATTGACCTTAGATTGTGCAGTACAGTGAATGGCCACGGTGCAGTTGTATCATACTAACATGGCTGTGACCCTCTGAGCAGCGGGTCGACAGGTCTTTTCCCTGCAGACATTCTGACACGTCGCTCCAGAAGCACAGGTGTAAAAGGTAAATGACTGATTCAGGGTCCTGGTGTTGTGCATGCTGCCTCACTGTCACACTGCCACGACTTACTGGGACACCTGAATAAAACAGACCACCAGCCAATGAAACCTGCATCAGTGTGCCTTCAGAGTCTTACAGCTCTGTTTGTCAGGGTCTGTGCTGATTCAGTATCTGGCTGCTTATTTCCCCCTCCTGTCTGAGGAAGCAGAGAGAGCCCTGCACAGCTCAGAGACTCTTCATGTGGACTGAGAGTCTGCGGTGAAGAGCTTTGTGTTTCCTCAGAGGAGATTACGTAACCCCACCCCGCTCGTTGACTAGCAGTCAGAATAATGGCGGGCCGAGCTAATCGATGCTCGGACTGTGTGATTTATAGTGTTTGCTGAAATCAGCAGAACGAGCAGCTTCGGAGCGGCGAGGGGATTCTCTCTCCGGCTTCCCTCTCTCATACTGTACCGCTCGTGGTTGTAATTGGATCTGTATGAGGCTTCCAGGAAGTTTTCATCGGGGCTTTACCCTCAACGCACGGCTCTCTTCTCATAACCTACATTACTAATGGAGACAAATGTTGCATTGCATCCTGGGGGAGTTCTCTAATTGGAGGAGTAGGAAAGGAAACAGAAGAAGGAAAGAAAGCGTTTTTCACAGGACGTCTCGGCCGTTTGATCCCAGAAACCCACAAGTGAGAGGAGTAAAAACTCTGAGAGCAGCAGAGGTGACTGAGGTCACTGCATTTGATTTGTTGAATCGTGCGCTTTCCTTTAAAGATCCTCGTGCACTTCAAGGTACGCTTCACCTCTGGCCACTCCCAAATGAGTGACATCACCACAGGTGTTTTTAATCAACCATTTACCTGCTGTGACATCACTTCCTGGCAAAAAGGATTTAGATAAGGATGGAGTAATATTTACTGGCTAACAAGCTAACAGGCTAACAAGCAGCGTGAACAAACCTGGTGAGAACCAAAGCTCCCAGTCTGTATGAGAGCTGCAGCGTCAAGTCGACTCTTATCAACAGGTTAGCTCAGTGCGTTAGTTTTGTTTGACCAAAACTAATCAGTCTTTATTTCTCTTTGTTCAGGCAGCAGACTCCTCTTTATTTCGAGGTTTTATATTGACATGGCTTTGTATAATTCTTGGTGGAAACCTTTGCAGCAGTTGATGGATTCAGAGAAAGGAGAACAGGGTGAATATAAAGGGCCCCGTGTGTTTCCTTTACACCCCCAAAAACATGAAGTCCACCACTGTGCAGCACGGTGAGCCGCAGCAGATCCCTCACTGTGAACTCAGATGTGCTCAGCTGTGCTTCCTCTAAAACTGTTTCACAGTTAGACACCAAACTGTAGAGTTTTACAAATCTGCATTCAGTTAGAGAGAAGCCCTGCAGCAAAGTGTCAGGCAGCAGCTTCATCACACCACAACAGAACTGATTCTTATAAATGAACCACATCCACAGTCGCACCGCTCTAACACTGTACAACATTATACTGAGAGGGAGACAATGAGCTCTGACTGCAAGAAGCTGACTGGATCCATTGAAATAACTGAAGCATTAAATAACAACGCATATTAAACTGAGATGGAAGGAAACTGCTGCTCTGCTCAGCAATTATTATTGGACTTTTTAATGGCTGAGCTCATAGAAAATACACTGATGCCGTCCATTTTTAGTCTGGATGATCAGAGAGGTCAGTGACAAACCAGCACGTTAGACGACAGTAAAATGATCATCCAGACTCTCCTCATCGCTCAGCTTCTTCTTAGCAATATTACACTCAAAGTCAGGATCTGGTGAGGCTTGGAAGCTGGCGACCAAAAATAGATAAAAGTTTAATCAAGATATCTGTACCATCAGCTCCTGTCTCCTGTCTGCCTGCAGACAGAGCAGATTTGACTGACAGCAAAAGGCCCAGTCACCGTCAGTCTACTGTCATGAAAGTTGCCAATATTTCTACTTGCATTTAGGATTTTTTTCTCCTCCAGCTGAGGCTGGGAGGGAGCCTCAAAGCCTCTGCATTAAACCAAACTAAAGCACTCAGTGCTGTGATGCTCGGCCAGTCTTCTGTTACATAATCAAACTCAAACCCTCGGTCACAGTAATGAGTAATTATGGCCACCGAGTCTTTTTGGATAATGTTACATGAAATGTACAAAGTCTTCACTTCAATGAACAGATGTGATCTTTGTAGCCCAATAATCATCAGAAGAGGGGAAAAGTTTCAACCCTGCTGTAACGAAGTGAAATGTTATTTGATTTTCTTTCTTTGTCTGAAAATCCATGAACAAAAAGTCACTAAAATTATCAAAAGATTTAGATTTTAGTCTAAATTTTTGCAGTGATGTTTTCTGTGCATCCATCCAACCATTATCTATAGCACTGACACTGGGAAAGAGGCAGGGTACACCCTGCACAGGTCACCAGTCTGTTGCAGGGCTTTTGTGTGTATATACAGATAAAACAATCCAACTCGTTCCTCTGCTGCTGAGGGAGGATCAGGTCATTACTGTAAACGTCATGTCGGGTGGGTCACTTTAAACGTTTGACCAAAGCACTCTGGGTTTGCTCAGGTGAGGACAGTCTTTGTGGAGAGATGCTGAAAAGGTTTCTACCTTTTAAAGTGGGTTTATTTTCTCTGCAGTTTCACAGAGACAGACAGTCAGGGGGTGTTTGGGTCTCACAAACAGCAGCCTCTGTTTGCGTCCTTGAGCAGATTAATCTGCTAAACTCTCCTCGCTGATCGCAATTAAGAGATGAGAAACTTCTAAAGCGCTCTCCTTTCACTCGCATTTTCCCTCCCTCCATCTCCCCTCATCTCTCTCTCTCTCTCAGTAACAAGGCCTCGCTCATCCCTTCTTCTTACCTCTCTGATATCCCCCTATCTGTGTTCGCAGTCACACTGGGATAATTGTGCACCTATAATGGAGAAATTAGTCGGCCCTGAAATGAGCTTCTCTCTCTCTCTCTCTCTCTCTCTCTCTCTCTCTCTCTCTCTCTCAGAGAGGCTGAATGCCGCCGCTTGGCTCGCTCTGCCACATCAAACCCTGACGAGCTGCAGAGGGGAGGAGGAGGAGGGATCACCGCTGCGAGGCATCCTCCACAAATCAGCTTTCACTCTGCAGCTTCCTGTCTTCCTCTTCCCTCCGCTGCTTCTGCCTCTTATTAGAATATCACTTTAATGTCGCACTGCAGGTGTTTTATTACTTCAAAGAAATAAAATGAAATAAGAGGAGACGCGGCTGCTGTCGTCTAAAGAAAGTGCCCAGTTTTCATTTGTTAATTTGTCCCTGGAAAGGTCCGTATCAAACGTGGTGAGGTATGTTTCTGGTGCTGACACCTGATTGTAGCTTTAAGAGGAATTTTAACCCTCTGAACCATTTTTTTTCCTTAAAAATATTTCCTTTAAAACCCTACACACTTAATATAAAAGAAAGAAAGAAAGACAGAAAGAATGAAAGCACCTATAATATACTGCACAGAATGAAATTAAATCACCCCCGCAGCCACAAGGTCTATGTGGATTTTTCTGAACACACACTAATGCAGCAAAAATTCCTGTTATGAAGGAGAAGTCAGCATCATAAGATCTCACAGAGATGCTGAACCTCTTTTATCCGCCTTTAACTGACAGCAGTGCAAAATCTGACAACAGTATAACAACAGACGCATTTTACAGTTTTTAGTTGTAACTCACCTCAGATTATAACTCCAAGGATAATGCTTGTGTCTCTTTGATGTAAGATACTGATAACTTTCTTAAACAACAAAATATTGTACGTTATAAACAGTATTTGTAGATATTTTTGTTAAATACAACATAAAAATGATTTATTTAATTAAATGTTTGGGTTTTTTTCTGCAGCCAGCAGGTAGAGCAGATGAAATGACCCGTTGCTTCGTAATTTATGATGATGTTAATGTATTCACAGATGATTCTGCTGCCACCAGGTGGCCACAAAAATCAGTAATTGCAGGTTTAAAAACAGGCTGAGTGTTTGCCATGGAATTCACAATTCATCCACCACTGTTTCAAAATAAAAGCACCACACATTGAACATGTGAATGCAGATAAAAGTTGATTTATTGTGTTGCTGCACAGTCAGGATGATAATATGTTATTACACTGTATTGTAGACAGACCTGCAGATCTCTGGTCACTGAACCATCAGCAGGAAAACACAGATAGTGAGCGTTCAGGATGAGGTGGCCGTTGGGATATTTGCTGATTGAGAGCTTTAAACCTACAAAGGAAGAGTAATTGAAAAGGCGAGTTTAGCCCGACAGCCTTTTGTGATATCTTTTTAATTAAGTTTCCTTTTCTAATGTGCGATCGGTGGGAGCGATAGCAGCGGCGGCGACACGCACGAGGTTTTGTTCATTAAAATGTGGATCTTCAAGAATGTAGTGCTAATTAAAATTCAGCCAGATGAGAAAAAAGCTGCTGTGGATACACAGAGACTCACAATGAAACAACGAGTCCACTTCACAGGCAGATGGAGGAAATACACAAAGGACGGGCCAGCTATGACACATACATGTAATTAATATGAACATCATGTTGGTGTTGTACAACAACAGCATTATAGAGCCTATACATTATACCTCATACAAAACATGTCAGTCTTAATGAACCACAGTTTTTCCTCTTAAAGGAGCAGTTCAGCATCTTGGTAAAAATGCTTTCTTGCTTCCTTCCTGAGTCTCATGTCTGTGTGTCAAATGCAAGCTGGAGTCAGGACCTGGTTAGCTTAGCTTAGCATAAAGACTGGGAGCAAGTAGAAAGAGCTAGCCTGGCTACTGTGCTACTGTGCATGAACAGTGGTAAACAACAGTAAAGGAGGTCACACAACCAGATATCCAAAACACGGAGTCCGAGCATAAACACTGCACAACAACAGCTCAGTTCACGTGTTTCCAGGGCTGAGAAATGTGTTTACATCTGAAAACACAGAAACACAGGCTGCAGTATATTTAACATGCTACCATGCTAATAATCTGTGTTAGCATTACTCATTTATAAATCACCTTTACAGGTGGTGGTACCTTCATTCTGAGCTGTGAGTCCAGGCTGCAGCTTCTCCCAGTCTCTCGGTCTCCGGTGAAGAACCAGACGGCAGCCAGGTGTCCAAAGATGGCGCTGTCTCTGCAGATGTTCCCCGTCTCTCGGTCTCAGGTGAAGAGCAGCTGTGTGGTTTCTCTCTGAGCCTAAAGCCTGGAGTATTAGCTGCTTTAGCTACACAGAGGCTAAAAGTCCATTCACTTTGCTAATGAATGCTAATAGAATACACTCAGCGGGCTAACGAACTACACTCAGGAATCCAGCGTATTTCTTTTTTCCTCTCTCTCTCTCTGGAAACCTGTCATAGCTTCAGAGGTATTCTGTTATTAACTAATAGTTTTACAAGTAAACCTTTAACCTGTTGGTGGCGCTGATAATCATCAGGCCTCATCTTCATCCAGTTCAGGAGACATTTCTGTCTTCACATTGGGACAGACAGACAGGTGAAGCAACCAACATCTACAGAGCTCTGCTGCTGTTGTGCTTCATACAAACTGTGAATTGTTTGCAGGTGTAGCTTTTGAATCTTGCTAGACTGCTGTTTAGTTTGACAACAAGACGCTGACAGTTAAAAATACCAAAACTTCAAGTGTTTTTGATAGCTCTAGAGGGAGAAGATGGCGTCTGTCTGAATGCAGAGAAGCCTTTGTCTTTAATCAAACAGAGAGAGGCGACGCGTCTCCGAATGAAAAGAAACCATGAAGAGGGTTTTGAGCGGAAGCAGAAAGACCTCTCCAGCTTCCCTTTTCTCAACATCAGTGAAGTCAGACAGTGAAAGCCCAATCAGAGCTGCAGGGTTACAGAATAATTTCAGTGAAAAAGAGTCATCACAAACACAACACGAGAGGCACGAAGACACAAACGAGCAGCTGTGTGGGCTTCATTCACGCTCACTTCCTGTTTGTCTTTACAGTTTAAAGTGCTTTATTCTCCAGTTAAGGTCTATTCAGCTTCTGTGGAGACGGGCGTTTCGCCTTTTGTGCCTTGTTGATGACTTTGGAGGCGAGTTAATGAAGGGCGATGCTGAAGGCAGAAAGCAGCAGATGAGGAGAAATAAAGACCAGAGTGTTTTTTTTTAACTCCAAATGCAGCCAAACGCAATTATGGGATGTGGATTACTGCTGAGGGAGGCGAGCGTGTGTTGATGTTGATGTGTGTGTGTCCAATGAAAGTACTTATAAAGTTGGCTGTGTTTTGTTAAAGCCTTTGTGTTCTTCAGGGAGGTGCAGTCCATCCTGTCGCTGAAAGTTCGAAGATTTACACCGAGTCCCATTTAAAAGTTTTCTTTTAATGATCTCTTAATGTTCCCAGACACAGAATCATTTCAACTTTGTTTCTGAGCCAGGAGGCAGTCAGAGGCTCCAGTCGGAGTCACAGCAAAAACAGTTGCATTTGGGAACGAAACTCGGCGCCATAGCTGCCAAACGCCTCCAAAGCTGATCCGGAATCAGAAATTAAACTGATTTAAATTGCTGAATATTTTATCAGGTCTGTACACAGCGTAAGCTTCAGCTTTTGTTCTACGTTAACATCCACACACAACAGATCTTAAGGTTTGTTGACTGTGCTTGATTGGACTGCGACTTGTGAGCCATCGTTGACTTAGCTCCACATTTTTTACCCTGATCCAGACTGAGGCGTCTCTGTCAGAGGGATTCCCATGTAATATGGTTCAGACAGCGAGAAGTAGATGCAGTGTTGAGGGTTTCCTTCCTTAATGTTACAGTCAACCTTCACCTGAACACCGTTGCCTCTGAACAGCAGCTGAGTGTCTGAGGAGTGTATAAATGATCCTCCCTTCAGACCATACGGTGGCTCATTTGTGGGCCTGGGGTCCTGGCACGGTTCCTGATTAGGGGACCCTGGGGAGCAGGGCAAAGATCCAGGTCTCTGTCTGGAGCTGGTATAGTCTTTTCCCAGCATGCTATGGGGTTATCTGGAGGCTGTATGGCGCCTCCCTGCCAGCATCACACTGCTGGTTATATAATCCTACAGAGGGGTCAGGGGAGGTCAGGAGGGGCAGAGCAGCACAGGCTGAGTGAGTTCTTAGAAAATGGTTTTGTCATAAAGATGTTTGTTCAGTAAAGTGCAGAATATTAGTTTTATTGCATTACAAACTATTTCTGATGAGATTTTACAGTAATTATGCCACTAATGCTTCAACACATGAAAAATATGGATTCAAATATAAAACTACCGAAAGTTACAGGAAACTAATTTAAATGAGAAAATTCAAAACCAAGTAAAAACTGAAAAACATACACGACTTTGTTAGTAGAAGGAAATACCTGCAGACACAACTCTGGGCTGAACATAAAAACGTCTGACAACATTTTTCAGGTTAAAACATTATTTCAATTTCAATTTAAGCAGCAGAAAAGAAAAAGGAGAAGTCTCTAAGACTGACAGCGGCACGTGAAGTCAGGAGCACAGCTGAGAGCCTGAATTCATCCCCTAGGCTCAGACTGCACCGAGGACGTTCAGCACCAACAACCTGAACTGTGACGCAGTAGCAGTTGGGTGTAAGTAAGTAAAGTTTATTTGTGTAGCACTTTTCTTGACAGAGCAGTCACAAAGTGCTTTACAGTAGGAACATTTAAAAACCACACCATAAAAACATACAAGGAGACATAAATGGGCAAACATGATAAACAGAAACACAAGGCACTACTCAAATGCTTGTCTAAATAAATGCGTTTTCAGGGTGGAGTAATTCAGTAATGTGGCAGGGTACACCCTGCACAGGTCAATGTGACAAGAAAACAGTGCATGACAATAATCCAAATGTGAGGAGATGAAGGCATGGACAAGCATCTCCAATTCACTTTTTGAAACAACAGTCCTGAGTTTAGCAATATTTCGTAAATGGAAGAAACAAGATCGGGACTTGACATGAGAATCAAACGTCATGGATTAATCGAAAATGACACCAAGGTTCTGCACGTTGGCTTTTACAGAGGAAGAAAAGGACTTAAACCTCTGTCTGACTTCAGCACTGATGCTTTCAGGAGCAACCATTAGACTTTCTGTTTTGTCTGAGTTAAGTTGCAAAAAGTTATTTGCCATCCAATCTTTGATTGTGTTTAGGCAGTCAGTTAAAATATGTAACTTGTCTATTTCATGTGGTTTGAAGGACAGGTACAGTTGAATGTCATCAGCATATAAATGATAAGAAATGTTTTTAAAACTGCTGATGATCTGACCTAGTGGTAAAATATACTGTGAAGATAAAAGAGGACTTAACACAGATCCTTGATAAAAACGGCGACATCTGATAAAAGAGGAGACCAAAAATGTTCTAAATAAATATTCAGAATACACAGTCACTTAATCAAATCAAGCACCTTCTCTCAAAAGCAGATTATCTTTGAGTCTTTGGATTAACCCTCATGCTGTGGAATAAAGAGCCCTCATACAGTTTACACCCGGTGCACAAACATTTTGTGTCAATAACACAAATCTCCTGAGAGATCAGATTTGTTTTTTGAACATTTTGAAAAACATGCATGCAGCAGTGCACGTGTATACTATAAACCCTGTATGCTACATTTCACCTGTGTGTGTGTGTGTGTGTGTGTGTGTCAGATGTGGCTGCACTAATGAATTAAACAGCAGGCTCATTACACACCTAAACACACACATTCAAACACACACACTCTCTAAACAGCCTCCAACAATGGCCGCTCAGTGAATCCCATTCAGTCCTGATTTAATCAAACTGAGCTCGGCCTTTTGTCTTTTGTTCTATGATTATATTTTTCCTCTGTGGTGTGAGCGGCTGCAGGGGACGGACAGAGAGAGAAAAAGCTGTGGTCAGATAAACAAACAGGATGAAATAATCTTTTGTCACAGATTAAATAGCGACTCTGCTGCCCGGCGGGTTTTCATTGTGAGGTGTTTAGTTTTGATTCATTCAGGTTTAATTGCTGATGACAACAGCGAGGTGACGGAGGCGAACGGAAAATTACAGACATCCTTTGTTAAAGAGGCGGGTTTCAGGAAGGACGGGGCGTTCAGAGAGGACACAGGAGGAGAGTTCAGAGCTGTGAGCGAACCTCCGAACCTCAACTGACCTCACACACACACACACAAATCCAGACTCAACAATCTTCACTCATTTCAGTGAGAAAGTGTCTTATTTTGGTAAATACACAAACCCCAGCTGCACGATGACAACTTGTACCCATGAACAGCTCTTCAGTAAATCTTGTTACTTTCCTTATTTTCTGACTTTCATGCTCTTGGATTTATAATCCGTGCCCATGGTTTTACACACTTGTGGATACACTGTGTGCACAGATTTGCAAACCTGCTTGTTCTCGTTGTTTGTGCACACAGTTTACTTATCTGTGGGCACAGATTACAAACCATGCACACGAATTAATAAAGCGAGACAAGAGATTCACACATTCTTTTCCCAGCTGACCCAAATGACCAAATGAAAACACAGAGAAAGCTAAAGAGCAGCAGAGTCACAGCAGAGCATAAAATATGATAAAGCTCAGACTGGAGACCTCCAGTGGTGTGTTCAGAGAGAACCATACACAGCTTCAGTGTGAATGTACTCTCCTGCTGTCAGCTGATATTGGACTAATAGTGGAATAATCCAGGAGTTCATTTATGAAACACCCAGCGAATAAAACAGTATGAATCCCTCGACTCTGCAGGAACACATTAGGCAGCGTACAGTAATTCTCTGTTCAACTTGAGTGCAGCCAGTGCTTCCATTAAAGGCCTGTGTGCTGTTTGCTCTGTAATTACCACAGTACAGCAGCTAGGAGCGGTCACTGCTAATGTTCACTGCGTTAAAGTGGCCTTAAAAAACCTTCAGTGAGCTCAGTGCTGCTGTTTCTGAAATGACCATTGAATCAATAATGCAGCAGCAGCAGCAGCAGCAGCAGGAACGACTCATTTCTAACCACAACTGGACTAATAAAGCTCCAGCAAAGAGTTTACCTTCTGTTTGTGCATTCATCAAAGTTTTTTAAACTGTTTCTGGACTCAACAAAGTCATGGAGGAGAGACACAGGAGGATGTTACAGGGAGTTAGAGAGTCTGTGTGTTAGTCTCTGTATGTGTCATCAGTCATTCACAGTGTGATTAGATCTCTCTCTTTAACAAACATTAGAGATGTTTGAGTCTGAGCTTGAATTTTAAAGGAACAGTCCAACATTTTGGAAATTAAAGAAGAAAACTTTATGTTCAAAGATTAAAATATGAACCTACTGAGTGGTGGTCATTCTAGTTGGACTTAATCTTGTGCCACCTTTAATTTTACATGATTTCTCTTGACTTTAATCAAAGTGCTCTGTCTCATAGACTTGTCAAACTGGATTTAGATGAGGTAAGTCTGCACCATTACCACACATTTAGTGTTTATTTTTTTAGCTCTGCCCCGTCTGACCCAGCTCTCAGGCCACTCCATCGTTGCCTTCCCCTTCACTGCATGTGTGATTTGTGTCCCTCATTCACATCCATCATGGAGGGGACTGATACAGCAACCAATACCTCTGTGAACATACATTTTTGCATGTGAATATTTGACAGAGATTGACCTGTTTGACCTCTGTCGTCAGTCGTCCTGTGAGCGGAGTAAAGAAGATTCTCAAAAATTCTTTAAAACAAGTTTAAAACAAAAGTATGTTTCAGTGTATGAATGCCCAGCTGTACTGAGTCGGTTTGTTTAGGTTTCTGCATCGGTGTTCTAAAGAAATGTCCCATGTCCTAAAACCTTTAATAACTTTAACAGTTCCCAGCTTCAGAGCGAGGGCTCAGTCTTTAATAATGAAGCCAGGCGCAGTTAATCCTCAGAGAAAAGGTTTCAGCGGTAAGGAGGGCACAAATTCCAATTCTCAGCCTGTGGTGGAATAAAACAGAACAAATCAGGGCCAAGCTGACATTAGCCCCACGCTAGCAGGACGCCCACTTCCCATGAAGGCCAATTACTGTACCTCCACAAAGGTGGCAGAGTGTTTCCACGACATCCAGTTGGTGTTTTCATGTGAGGTTAAAAGAGGTGAGAGGAAGCGCCTGGGTTTTTACCTTTACAAAGCGACAGAGCAGACATGTCTGCCAGACCTGACATGTTTTTTTTCTCTTTCTTTTCCCCTTTAGTCTCCTCACCCAGCCGCTATATAATGAGCCTATCTGGCCATAAGAGAAAGCATTAGCAGTCCGCCGGCTCTCTCTGCTATCTGTGACACTTCTCTGCTGAGGAGGAGGAGAGCCATTTTCTCTTTGAAGAAGATATCAGAATCATTTCATATTTCCTGCTCGTCATCTTTCTGAGCGGAGCTGCAGGGCTGCTGAGCTCTGCTCCATCACAGCTCAGCAGTTCATACTCATGTTTGGGTCAGTAGGCTGCCTGTATGCTAATAGGTCAGTGTGTGTGTTTGTATTTGTGTGTTTTGCGCCTGCTGCGATGAAACAGCCATTTGTGTTTGTATAGAACAACCCTGCATTCGTTTGGATATTGACGAATTGAGGTCAGTGTTTAACAGTTGGTACAGAGGTGCTGGATAATGAGAAGTATGAAAACAGTGTCAGGAGTTTCTCTCAACAAACTGGCAGAATTTTCTTTTATTTTAAGAACAATAAAGATTGTAAAGATTCAATGTAGAAATACTCTATTACAACGGTAAAAGTTGGCGACTTATACTTCAGACCTGTGCGTCCTGTCAGCAACAGTCCACCCACCTAAACTGTCCTCAGACGATTCCCCATTTTGTCACAACACGTCCTCCAACCTGAGCGAGCGTACAGATCGTTCGTCCCTTCGCTTTCACAGGAGCATCTCCTGAAATACCATCCCAACAGTGGCAGGACTGTGGTTGTCATGGTTACAACAATAAAAACGTGGATGTAAACAACACAGATTATTGGTTTAACAGGGGAACTGAACGGCGTTCTCCTGGGTGAAAGGCCTGTGCTTTGTTTACCCATCTGTCCAAGACTTTCTAGATCTTTATGTTCCGTCTTTGGACTTCCTCCTTCCCGCCTGTCATTATTACTACAGCCACAAGAGGTCGCCTAACAAGAAAATGTGCGTTTAGGGTCTCTTCTGTAAACGTCGGTTGCTACAGTCACATGTCACTCCTGAGCCACATGAGTCAGTGTGATATTGGTCACACAGCATGTTGACTGCAGCGCCCACTCTGCTGCAGCCAGTTCACTTCAACCCTCTCTCTCTGTATCTGAGTGGAGCCTTTGGGCGTCGGCCGTGTCCTCATCACGCTGTGTGTCGCAGTCAGATGGCCCCAGCAGCCGGCCAGCTATTTTTTGTCTTTTGAAAGGTCTGATTAAAAAAAAGAAGGGTGTGGGGGGGTTGGGGGGGCGAGCTCCTTTAATCTATAATGGAACAGACGTTATCATTATTGTTAAATAATGCACAGCGGCCACCAGCATCAAGTATTAATAACTTATTGAACAGAGCAGTTTCCGGTGACCTGCCTCTGGGCCCAAACCATGACTTTGAACAGGACCACTGAGTGTGTGTGTGTGTGTGTGTGTGTGTGTGTGTGTGTTCTTTATTGACAAAAGGCCACTGTAATATCGGGGGTTGAAAAAGCCCAGGAGTGGCAGCACAGAGGGATTTAAAACCTAGAAGTATTTTTTTTGTTGTTGCCTCTCACTCTGCTGCAGTTTAGTGAAAAACTCTCATAATCTGTGTGTGTATTAACATTTGTTTTCATCACATCAGAAAAACCACAAACCTTTCTCAGCTTGTTCTGAAGAGTTGGGATGTTTTTCAGGATTTTTTACTCCAAACCTCGTCTCTGATCTAATGAATATTTTACCAATTCTATTCACTCTCTGTTCTGACTATTAAAATGTATTCTACTGAGTCTGCTGAGAGTTAACACCACAGAGATGAGTTCATTAGCATAGTTACACAAAATTAATATACTGATGTGATGATGGCAAAAAAAAACAAAAAAACCCCTGAAATTCTGCTTGTGTATTTAAGTGGTAGAGGAAGTGCTCGTATAATCTGTCAGACACATGATGGAACATCCAGGAGGACGAACATGAGCTTTAAAGGCCTTTTGGAAAGTGAGGACATTTTGTGAAAGTCAGGGTAAGAGTCAGGGCGTAGACATGTAGGTGAGATGGTCAGGACTGAGGAATAGAGAGTACAGAAGTGCAAATGTGTGCATGTATCTGTTGCCATGACCTCTGACCTTTCTTGAGGTGCAGAGTTGTGTCTCTGCAAAGTAAAAAGCCTCACTGTCACAGCAGATGTTTGTATTTGTTTGTCGGTGCGTTTTACAGCTCGACAGAGCCCCCGCCCGCCTCTGACTTTTCCGAGCGGAAACACAAACGTCCGCCTCCTGCCAGACTCGATCCGTTTCTGCTCCGGCTGCAAAACAAAAACCTAAATGAAAAATGAAACAAGAGTTAACAAACATTTTGGCCGCCTTTCACTCTGAGAGCTCTAAACATCCTGTATAAAAATCTATTTGTTGGACGGCTTGTAAATTGAAAGCTTTGGAGACGGTTGCCTAGCAACTGGGGCCCGGTTGCCAAGCCCGGCATTACTGCCAATTATGGTGGGCAGGAGAAATTGGTGTCGTCCTTTTTTTTCTCTCCCTCTCTCTCCCCATCCTCTGACTGCTGAATGTCTCCTTTTTTCCTCCCAGAAGCAAATCGGCCTTCACATGAAGATCTAACAACGCTGTCGATATCTCTGCCTTTTCACCAAACATGAATGAGAAGTGTTAAAAAAATAAAAAACCGATGAAGAAATCTCTCAAAATCACAGTTTTTTAAATGGAGTTCTTTGAGGCTTTTGTTCATGTTTGTTTTCCGCTTCATCGTCGTGTCTGTAATGGCATAAATCAAACTGGTATTTAAGAGGTTTGATTTATGTCATTAAAGACACGACTCTGTCACATCATCATCCGGTCTCTCACATTATCATCCTTCATGCTGGGACTCGCTCGCTCGCTCATTTTCTCAAAACATGATCCAGAAGTTTTGTAGTTGGAAAAAAAAAAGAATAAGAATGAAATAAAAAACTGCAAACAATCACAGAGTTAATGCATTTCTTCACAATTAGATTTCAGCAGACGTGTTTTGCAGCCCCACCTAGCTGCTGGGGGGACACTGATGAAAACTAATGCTGTAATTCTGCTCACATATTGCCACCTGACTATTAGATTTTGCCCTTTCTCTTGTATGGGGACCAATGTGCTTGTTGGTTAACCGAATTAGCTTTTGTGTGTTATTGCTTTACGTTCTCACCCAGAGGACAGTTTCAATAATCAACCAAGGAGGAGGATGTGGGGTGAGGAGGAGGAGGAGGAGGAGGAGGAGGAGGGAGGGTCACGAGCCAACCAGCCCACAGGGTTGTGAATGAGCTCTGCAGCGCAGCGTGAGCTGCAGTGGAACAGAAACGTTACAAACATATTCAGTTCACTCAGGTTTCTGCCTCCCTGGTTTGTGTCTACATCGATAGAAATGTTGAATAAAATTGGTTCCAAAGTGCTTTACAGAACAAAAACAAGGTAAATCTATCCCTAAAGTTGTGTCTCAATTACAAACTACATTTAGATTCTGAACAGGTTTTGTGTAGTAAAGCACTCACAGATATTCATAGGAAAAACAGCACTGGTCTGGTTTTTGTGTTCCAGAACAAAAAGTTAAATTGCTGATGTTGGTGAAAGAGGTTCTCCATCAATGACTTTTCCAGAATATACCTCACTCTCTACAAAGTTTAATGGAAGTGTTCATGACGCTCAGGAAAATGTATCCACCATCTTACAGCTGCACCTTTTCTTATGATTGTGTATGGGATGATCCCAGAGGTTACGACAGGTCATCCATGTTTTAGAAGAGCTAGGAGACCAACACACAATCATGTAGTTATGTACGAAACACGCAGGTTTATAGACCTGCAGTGGTGCAGTGGTTAGCAAGAGGCAAGAAGGTTCCAGGTTCAAACCCCAGTGTGCAGTTCAGTCGTTTTGCAGTGAAGGCACCACAAAGTCAAGGTGGCAGTCAGTCCACAAAAAGACACATCAGCTCTTTAAAAGGAAGAACTTTGGGCTGAAGTCAGCCATATTCAGGTGTGCATGTCCTGTCGTGGTGAAACACACACAGAGAGAAAAAAATCTGATTTAGTTCTGTGCTCTGAGGCTCTGCAGCTGCTGCCAACGTGGGGCTTTTTGGCTTTTCTCTTTGAGAGAAACCCTCCAGTTCAGAGCTGTCCTGCTCTGCTGCGAGCAAGGCGACGCTGCGACAGGCTTCCCACCGAGCCGGAGGAGGATAAACAGCGAGCTGAAAACCTCGCAGACAGCCTCTCACCTTAAAAACACACCTGAGGTGGCAGCCGGGGCTCCTCCAAGTCAAACGGCCTTTTAATCTCGCTCTGAGGCACGTCACGCTCGCTGTAGTCGGCCGCCACACCGCGAGGCATTTTAATCATGCTGGGGATGTATGAAGTGCCGGGGGCCCGGGGCCAAGGAACGGGGGCCACTGGGGTTCAGATTGTGTTCAGATTCCCTTCAAAAGGTTGAGCAGACAGAACGGAGGAATAATGTCGGGATAATGAGACTTCTCATTACAGAGCCAGGTGGGGAAACTCTGCGTTTTGTCACCGCTGTCACAGACGTCGAGCCGGGTCACGACTCGTGTCGGCCAGAAGACGAGCGCTCGCGTGTATCATTATGTGTGGGCTGCAGCCTTGGAGCTGCCGGCCTCTTGGCTTCCAATTGTTCAGGCTTTTCACAGAGGACACAGAACCGGAGCAATTACCCACAGTTCAAAGCGGCTGTATAACAGGAAGGACAGCCGTCCGTCGGTCGTCCACTTTGAAGCTCTCATTGTCCAAACACAGTCTGGAGTCAGTGTTACTGTCAGAGGGTCGAAGCCACGTGGCTGCAGCTCATTACTGTGACACGACAGATGTTCATCTGGAAGAGAAACGATAAACATCCTGTTTTCAGTCAGCAGACAGAACTGCTGCTGCTGAGGGCCTCACCTCCAGCAGGGGGCGCTAACATCAGCATGTCACAAACTATCAACACCTTTTATCTCCACAGCCTCAACCTGAGGAGAAAAAAACAGAATAAAAGTAAGTGAGAGGTCGGTTAGTTTGTTCAACAAGAGTCAGCGGAGCACGAATCAGGCAGAGGTGGAGAGGACATCAGTTCAGTTCATATCCACACTTATGAAATATTTGTACTTACTTTTCCATCTCAGAGTAAAATACTGTCCTTTTTTCTGCAGTAGTTGGTGAAGAAGTGGAGTGTAAACAAAGGTCTGATGATCCGATCCTTTATTCCGGGATTTCTGTAGTACTGTCCATGCAGGATTATGGCTGGATATCAGCACTGATCTGATCTGATTTTGATTCACAAACTCCAGGATCGATTTGTTTCTGTCTGATTTGATTTAACTGAAAGGTTTTATCAGGTTTAATGAAAGTACACTGGGTAAAATGTTGCCTCTGCAGACTTCTCCCAGCCTCTAAAATCACAGGACTCGTCCACGTCTTCCAGTTTAGCAGAAAGTGTTGCGTGCTGATCCTGACGAGATAAACTCACCATCTGTGAAGTCGGAGCTGCAGAGGAGATGAAGAGACTCTGACCTGTGTGATGTTGTTTTCTTTCTCTACCCAAGGCCTCTGCTCTCGCCGCTCTGCTCTGAAAGAGGAAAATAATTACTGCGGTCATGGCTCGGGTCACACGGCAGCTAAACGCCGCTGCTTTGTTGACCGTTTTCAAGCTAACGTTTGCTGAGGCAGAAGGTCACAGCACCGGGCTCATTACTGAAAACAAAAAAACAGTCCGACGGTAAACTGAAAGTTCCTGTGTGATAAATAAAAAAACTGCTGGGAAAAATTAAACATCCCAAAAAAGTTTGCTTGTTTTCTAGTGGTGAAGACTCTTATTGACAGATTCACAGGTCAGTGTATAGATTAGTTGTTTGTAGTTGCTTAAAATAAAGCTTTGTCATAAATTATTCACAATATTAAAATCCATAATTCTGAGTCCTGCATTGTGATTAATTAATGAGCCTCTGAATGTGAGATGGAGATTTATTGTCTCAGACCTTGCTGCAGGTAGAGGCTGTGTTAATAATTCAGACATGAAACTGGCAGAGTGAGAACACTCAAATAAGAATAATAAAACTCTTCATGTCTTTATTCCAGAGTTTCTTCGTGCAGCTGGCAGGTGAGGCGGCGGGGCCTCGCACATCATATCACCGCAGATGAAATATTAAAGAGCGGGCCGAGATGAACACACTGGTTTGTATCAGCAGCAGACTGAAGCCGCCGGAGGAAACAGGAAGATGGACGAGTGTTTGGAGAGCTGAAGCTCAGACAGAGAGAGAGAGAGAGGATCCTTCCTGATGAGAAAATCTCTTCCTGATTCATCACTGTGGTGGAGTTACCATGTGGTGTCTGAGAGGAAAAGTGTGCAGCAGTCAGCAGCTTCAGTGGACTCAGGCATTCCAGGTTCCAACAAGACTTTACCAGTTGTATATGTTGTAGCAGCAGAAATGACCTGGAGACGATGAAGTGTTTGAATCCTGGTTTAAATTATTGACTTAACAGGCGGGAAAAGTTGTGCAACTTAACCCAAAACACAAGGCAGCAGGAATCAGCCATAATATTCGTGGCTAACAAGCTAACAGGCTAACAGGCTAACGAGCACTGAGTCTGCTGTCTGACTCCAGTGTGAGGCTGATCAGAGTAAACCTGGTTCGTGTTAAACTCACCAAAGTATCAGTAGAAAAGACTCGAGCAGCGGTGGATGCAGCAGAGTCTGACATTTCTATCAGGAGTTTGAAAGTTTCATTTTTCCTGTTGTATTGATTTTTTATTGAATTAGTGTAGACGTTGGGATCAGTGGCTGTGTGTTTAATGGTGCTGAATCCCAGACTCTTCTTGTTTATTGTGTGGTTTCATCTTTATTCCTAACAGCCCTGGTTTAAACCTGAGCGGGCTGTCTGAACTCTTACCTTTCCCTCTGACACCTTTTAATCTGACACTGTGTGTCTACAAGGAAGAACTGATTTACCCTGGAAAGTGATTCAACTTTGTTATCGCTTTGTTTTTTATGTTTTTATTCAGAAAATGTTTTGTAGCACTTGGAAAGTAAAAGAACAGGTGGGCACAGAGCTGCACTCAGTCGAGTGAGGCAGCGAAACTTTTCACACAGTCACATGAAACACTTTTCATTGAAGTGTTTAACATCATGTCTGTGTCTGACGGTCGACTTAGGTCGAAACTTTTTAAAGGCTCCTGCTCATCTGGGTTCAGGTCCCTCCCACCAGCAGCTGTGGACACGATGGCACTGAGGGCGGGTCAGTTCATGTCTGAGATGTCTGCGAGGTCAGTCACTAATTGCCCCCAGTCCCCCACCCCAGCAGAAAAACAAAAACAGTGCTGTGTTGTTGACAAAAACCCACAACAGACTGTAAATGAGCTTTAAAGTGACATGACCACATCCACTTTCAGAGGACAGACACATCATTTAGAGTCTGGAAGAGTGAAGAAAAAACTGAGGAGAGATGGCAAATAGATAATGAGACGGCTAAAAGCTTGATCTCAAGAATAATTTGCTTCTTTTGCTGCATGGCCTCGAGTGGGGAAACCGTTAATCAAAGGTTAGAATGAAATAAACTTTGTTCAAAGATCCTTTTCCCCAAACATTTAAGACTTGGAGGGCGAGAACGGCAGAGGGAAAAAATCCAATTATTTTCCTCTTTTATCACTTCACTCGTTACAAATAAGACACGCTTTCTGAGAGGCAACACAGTTTAGTTTTATAATTGCTGTTTTACCACCTGCCAGTTCAGCTAACAGTCACTCCGTCTCTGTCCTCCCCTCTCACGGCACTCCAGCCCGAGATAATCAGCCCCGCTCCAATTAGAGCCGCTTCTGACGAGGACAAAGTTGTCGATCGTTTATTAACCGAAAACCAAATGAAGAGCAGGGAAAATAATATTTAATATCATTTTGGTCTGTCCTGCCCTTGAGGCTTATTAATTGGTTAAAAGTCACCCTGTCACCTTCTCAGATGGAGGTTTTGGTCCAGGGGATGTGACTGGGTTGTCGGCCATCTTGGACACATTAACATCAGTGTTTCTTTTCTAGAACAAAGATTTGAAAAATTCTGCCTTTTGTTTGTTCACAACACTAGAAATTTCAGAATCAGTTCTGCTGATGACTGAAATCCTTCATCCAGTCAAAATACGAGGGGGCTTCAAAAAGTTTGTGGAAACCTGTACGTTCTCGTACTAACGTGTCATAAACATCATAACTTAAAACGTTTTTTCCAACTGTCCTTTTTCCATGAACTTTTTGAAGCCCCCCTCGTTTCTTAGTTTCTATTCACCATTTAATTTTAACTTCATCCTCTGTGCAGTAAAGAGAAAACAGATCAGTATTAGCTCCTCGGTACACCTGCACACAGTTCCTCAGGTACTCTGCAGGTAAGTTGTTCCAGGTATCTTGGAGAAGTCGTCACAGTTACTCTGTGGATTCAGGCTGAGTTTTGTGTTTCAAAGTTCACAAACTAATTCTATTTAAATGAAATGACTTTGGTTGTAAATGCTGGCGTCACCAGGACCTTAAAGTCTGAGGCTTTGTTCACCCACCTGTGCACCCAGAACACAAACAAAGGTGTGAAAGACCCCACACACCAACAGGTGTGCTCAGTTTGACTGCCTACTCTAACTTCTGCTCACTGATGATTAAGATAAGGGCATAACAAACGAACATGAGTGAGGGAGGTGTCGATCAAAGCTCAATCTGGTGACACCCACTCAGGCCTGAGTGGAGGTGTAATCAGGTCAGAGGGGAAACACCTGGTGAGAGAACGTTCACTTTATTTTCTGGGAGAAGAACAATCCTCGCTGCCTGTGCTGTGACATGTTCCTGACTCAGTCGTCTGCACATCGTGTTTCTCTTAGATTAGATGTTACGTTACATTATGGTGCATCAAAGCCTACCTGTGATTTACTGTGTTCACATATAATGGGTCTAAGTCCTCATCTTGTCTTCATGCAGAGAGGAGCCTCCGGCACAAATCAAATGAACTCACTTCACCTGCAGCTGCTGCTTCATGATTTTTATTTATCAAGTTTTTACATTATGTGTCAGAAGTGGAGCTAAAACACTAACGTGTTACCTGTTTACTCCTGAGTTTGGAAATAAAATCCTGAGGGAAACATCAGGACTGATTACATGAGAGAGAGAGAAATTATGAAACTTCTCAGCTTCAGTGTGAGCACACAGAGAGAGAGGAAGATTGGATGTTCCCTAAAAACAAATTATCAGAAACAAACAGAAACCAATAACCTGTTCGCCCCCCCTCCCTCCTCCTCCTCCTCCCTCCTCCTCCTCCAAAATGTAAAAATTTCTCTTTGCGGCGCTGACACCCTGCAGCCATAAACGCCAGAAAATATGAAAAGAGAAAAGAACACTATCAACAAAACAGGGGGATGAAATTTCACCGTGAGGGTGAAAATGAGAAACGACATAATAAAGCGCCGCCGATTCTATTAAAAAGCCATCTGGACCGTTAATAAAAAGTAATGATTTGATGAGAACGCCCCGCCGCTGAGCCAGAGGCGCGCAGAGGAGAGGAGGAGGAGGAGGAGGAGGAGACCGACTGGCTTTTACGGCGTTCGACACTGGTAGAAGGGAAAATGAGACGTAAGTGTGTGGAGAGCGGGACAATATAAAAACAACGTTGCCTCTCCCATCTCTGACTTAACAGATTTGTGGCTGCTGCTGCTGCTGTGGCCAAGGCTCAGGTATTATTTGTTGTTGAGGATGGCAGGATTGATAAAACACATATCTCGTGAAAGCAAGGCGCCGACTCTTCATCTGCTGTAGAATATCAGACTCACCTTCTGTCGTCTGCGCTCCATATGCTGTGTGTAATAATTTCGAGAGACATACACGGCCGGGGACACATTTACATTTTAGGTACAAACTAGTGACAACATACAAACGCTTGGCGCCTGTGAAGAAGGACGGGCTAAAGTTTCAGGTTAAAACAGGCGAAAAGCTCCATCCCACCTGCTTTTATTTTATAACTTATGCCGTGTGGCACTGTTCTGCTTATGAATTGTTTAATACAGTGACATCCTCAGGACGTTTTGGCCTTGCGATCAACCAGCGGCCTTAAGTTCACCCTTCAACCTTTGTCCTCGACTGTCTTAAAGGGAACCCGGTATTTTGAACCTGGGCCTTATTTTCCAGTGTTTTTGAGTGTAACTGATTGATAGGGAGAGTAATATCACCACCAGACTCCACTGAGAAAAACAGGAATTTAACTGATGCAGAACACAGGAGCTGCTGGAATACTACTGCGTCAATCTGACAGTGTGTTTGTGCTACTGTCTGGTACTTTAACTTATATAAAGGATTTGAATACTTCTTCCACCACTAAAAGTCAAACATGAACACAAACAAACACATCAGATGGAGGCAGTGGTGTTCCTGCAGCTCCTGTTCTGCTCGGTAAAATTCCTGTTTTTCTCAGTGGAGTCTGGTGGTGATATATGATGACGTTTCTGAACCTGTCAGCTGCAAAAACAAGCACTTAAGTGGACATACATTGACGTGGACAATTGCCCTTTGGTTTACATCACATCAGCTGTCTTCAGTGGCCAGGTACACTGTTCTTTCTCAATACTGCACTGATTCAGAAAAGGCCCAGGTTCAAAAATACCAGAGTTATCCTTTAAGACGTGCTGCATCCTTCACCATCTCTTTGTCCTTTGCACAAATTGTAAATAATATAATATGTGTTCTTTCTGTAAATAAACACCACACACTTCTCTTTTAGTTTAATCACTCCTTTGTCTCTTTTCTACCATCTGCTTGTTGTCGTTGTCCTCCGTCCCCTCGGGCGACACGGCGATATCGTTAGACTGATGGGCACATTTAGACACCATCAAACTTTTAAAACATGAAATATTTAAGTATGAAATGTCTCAAGTTCTTGTGAATTCATCCTGAGTCCTGTGAATGGAGGAGACATTTCACCTTCAGCTGTTCAGCAAAGTACAAACCCAGAACCTTGAGTTGTGGTTGTTGCTGTGAAGAGGAGGTGATATCGTGTGTTTACCGCAAAGACAGCAAAGATGTAACATCTCTGTGTTTGTGTCTTCAGTGTGTTCACATTGTACAAATGATTAAATTAAGAGCTGTTCAAAATAACCTCAGTCTGCACCCTAAAAAACATAACATGCTTGCTTATGTGAAGTTTTCACATTTGAAATTGGCAGCGTGACAGTGTTAAAGTCACATTTTAATTGGTGTCTGTTGACAAACAGGCTGCACCACAGAGCTGTAAAGTGGGAGGATGTATTTTGGGAATCATGGTCCTGGAGATCCTGTTCATTTTCTTTTTCTTAAGTTTACCTCCGGACATCGCCGCCGTCTTAAAGATGACAACAGACGGAAGGTGAAACTCTCCTGGTTGAATGAGGACGCGTTAGAAAATACCTGGTTCTTAAAGAATAAGAGGTCAAAGGTATAAAAACTGAAGGAGAGAAGGCTCCCTCGGCTCATCAGCCTCTTTCGAGGCAGTGCCTTACTTCAGTCGTGCACAGTGTCAAGATTCAGTGTTGGATCATGAGGTAAAAATAACACCTGTGGAGCATCTGACAGCTTTACTCAGCGCTGCACGACTAATCTGCAAACTGACTAAAGCATCGCTGAATGTCTGAGCGTTAAACTTAAAGCTGCCTACACCTCCATGACCTCAGCCGTGGAGATATTACTGAAGAAATGTGGACGTTTTTCATATCTGTCCCCAAGATGCAGCTGTGTTTTCATTTCCTCCCAACAGAAGAAACAATCAGCATTCACGCTCTCGCCCGTGTTTTCTTCTTTGTCATTTTCTGGGCTCGATCCAAGAACATTGCTCTTCAACGAGACGGTGTTCAGCGTCCAACTCTCAGCTCTCACAGAGCTCCTCTTCAGCTTGTCAGTCCACACAGACAGGAGGAAAAGAAAAATGAAAAACTTGTCTGTTATCGTACTGAGAAAAATCTAATGTGAAAAACACTGGAAGTGTTTCAGAAATGTTGATGACTTTGCAGTCAGTCTGAAGGCGGACGACTCTGTCTTTGAAGGTTTAATGCATTTTAAAAAAACAAAGGGAGTTTGACAGTCTGTCAGTTTGATTTTTCAAATAAACACAAAACTAGAAAAAAAATTGATTTCGCGAGGACGCCTGAACACATCGACGTACAGGAAGTGGTGGGACATGTTTCAGTTTGAAATGACTGTGACAGAAAGAAATCCAGATTTCTGTGAATGCAGCACAATCGGTGCCCCTCCCTCCCCCTCACTGTTTGTGCCTTGTCGATGTTTTTCCATTTCTGAAGTGAGACGTGAATGGCAGCATCATTACCATCGCCGTGTCGAGATCAGAGGAAACAAAGACGTCCAAGGTTCAGGTGTTTTTCAGTCGCAGGAGAAGACCTTGAACAAGCCGATCACTCTGTGTTTCACCTTCCAGCTTTGAATTTTGTTTTAGAAACTGAAAACATGTCAGAGAGAAGCTCAGTGTGTCGCTGTTATGACACAAAGGTTCACTTGATGATGAGGCGAAACATCAAGCTCAGTCATTTTGTATAAAACTTTTCTGCATCTTTGAAAGAACTGAAAATCAAACAAATGAGAAAATGTTCATATAAACTCCTCGGAGCCGCAGAGATCCACTGTTTCCAAAAACAATAAAAACACACACTGTCCTGCTGCCCCACACACTAAATGTGGATTAATCTGCCGCTGAAAATAGTCCCCAACAAATCCTCCTTCAGTGAACAGAGAAGGCTTTTTTTTAAATGACACTTTAAATAAATATATTTCCATCTTCAGTAGAGAGTGGCGGGCTCCTAACAATAGAAAAGAACTATGAGCTGTAATAAGATGTTTGCAGCAACAGTGTCCAGGAGGATTATTTTTCTCCTGTTTCAGTGATTTTTAAGGAAAATGATCGAACGTGTAAAATGACGATCAGTTCTTCATCAATTTAAACTGAAAACTTTCACTGTTTTCCAACATTTTATGGAAAAAACTGCTGAGAATAGTCAATGATTAAAATAATCGTTTGCTGCAGCCGTACAGAGCATTAAAAAAAAACTGATCTTCATTTTACGAGCTGCGCCTGAGGTGTACAACTCCACAATTACAGAAAATATAAAGACTGAAACTACAACAACACAACACGAGTCCTGAATGTAAAAGAAAGTTTATATTAGTGGCCTAATATAAGGTTTGCTCCATGTGTGTCACATACAGCACTGTGCACACACACACACACAAACACACACACACACTCTTTATATGACTTAAAAATAAGAGTTGTTGTTTGTGTTTTTGTGTTGCTGTAAGAAGCTGCAGGGTCCAAACAGCCGTCAGTCCCTGTGAGCAGGTTATTAATGAGGAGCAGAGAAACACTGAGGAGCAGAAAGAGAGGAGCAGATTACATCACATTCAGTCAGAGGAGGAGGAGGAGGAGGAGGAGGAGGACTGGAAAGAGCAGGAGAAGAGGAGGAGGAGGAGGAGGAGGATGAAGAAAGAAGTGGACAGTCCATATGTGTTCACACTTGTAAAACACGAGTACATCCATACAGACTGAGATGCAGCTTCACAGCTCACCACACACACGACATTATGTTATGTTAAAAATCTTGTGGAGTAAAATCTGTGAATTAACTGACCCCAGTATTTTTGGAGGCAGCAAAAACACATGTGGATCATTTCGAGTCAGAATGAGTCAGTCTGTCCCTGTCAGCAGGTGAATCACCCACGTCGGGCAAAATGAAAGTCATTTTCAGGTCCTAGAACTCAGACTGTCTCTGCAGAGAGAGAGTTTTTATTAGAAACAGGTTGAATCATTTCACCACACTGGAAGATTTTTCCACTCGACTAACATCACTTTATTCTTCCAGTGACATTTTTGCATTCTGTTACATCACACAGACTCATATCAAACCATTTGCTCTGTAACTTTGTCCTTAAATCTAAATTTCTCCATTTCTCTCCCACTACCAAACTTCAACCAGGTGGATGAAATAATTTCAAATATAAATTTATTTGATTCACTTTGATTTGAGTCAACTGACATTTTTCTTATTCCAGTTTCCTGATCTTCTTCATCGTGTCTTGGTTTAGGAAACAGAAACATTTCAAGAAAATGACTCTTAAAGCGCAACAGGAAAATTCACATTTTTCTCCCGATCAGCTGAAAATATTCAGTGGATTTTTTAGTTCTGAATAAAAGAAAATAATATTTGTACATTAAACTTTCTCTTGTTTCTCAGTAGTTTATCATTTTAAGATTTTATTCAACCAGGTGAGTCACACTGAGATTGCGCCGTGGTTCAGAAAGCAGCAGTGGAGTGTTCCAACATAAAAATAAAACACACACACAAATGAAATGAAGCAGTAATAACTCTGAGCAGACAGGAGAAGAGAAACATTAACAAACCGCAGCCAAACCTTCCTCCAAACCCTTCACTACATTTTTAAAAGCCCTGATCTGGATCAGCTCATCAGGCTGTGAATCAAGAGCAGAAAACATAAAAACATGTTTGCCAGGGTCAGCGTGAACCTTAGCAACAAGAAGTTCTGGTTTTGAGCGAGATGCAAACACAAAGGTAAGAGCAGAGCAACCCAAGGATGGATTTATAAATAAATACATCTGCAACGACAAAGAAGAAGAAGAAGGACACTGTGGAGCTCAAGAGCTGGGAAGAAGCTGGAGCTGAGCTCTGCCGCCTGTCCAGCAACTCTGAGCTTTCTTTAACTGATGAGCAGAAAGAAAGTGTGAAAATCTAAAAATGGTGCCTGGTTTTAAATCCACATGTCCGTTCATTCCTCAGTGGAAGAAAAAAACACCGGGTGTAATTACATGGAGCTTTCTGGGCCTAATGTGGGATTGATTTGTAACTGCAGGACATCCTTGAACCAGATCCTTAAAAATGAAGAGAGAGGAAAAGGGGAACGGCGCCTTAAGTGAATTTAAAAATGCAGGAATAATTACACATATACTGCAAACTAATTAAGAAGCTGTGAACTCTGCGGCCTCATTCCTCCCTCGCAGTGATTACAGGACTCATATTTCAGACTCTCCCAGCTAATTCTTCTGCTGCAAAACGGACGGAAGCAAAAACTCAACGAAAAAATGGACCGGTGACATCAGACATGGACTCAAAAAAAAAAAAAATTAAAAAGGAAGAAAGTCAGACTCTGGTTACTATTTCAAAGTCGTCATATTAATTGTGTTGGAGGAGAGAGAAAAGAGAAAGTCTGTCTGCTAAGAAACATGGATATTTTTATAATTCAATGGATGTAATTTATATCTGCAGGGAGATGAAGACGGCCGCCGCAGCAGAGAGGAGAGGACACAGACCACCAGAGTCCAGCCAGTATAAAGCCTATTATCATATTAATAACAATAAGAACCAGAATAAAAAGAATCTCCAAAGTCTGAAGAAGTGAAACAAAAACTTGACAATAAGGAAGAAGAGTCTGGAAGAAAAGACGGAGCTGAAAAACAAAGTGTTCTCAGTTTTCATTTGTAGTTAAATCTGATGAACTGGAAACACTATACACTGCAAACAGCAGCAAACAGCAGCAAACAGCAGCGTGGTGAGATCACGTTTATTTCACCAGATGTTTTGACACAGTTTCAGAATGAGGCAGAGAAACTTGTGCGGCTGATTAAAGACGATTTAGACTTTTCTTTAAAGAGCAAGTTTCATCACTGGAGCTTCATTCTGCATCGTGTCGACGAATCCCATGTGTGGAGCCAAACACATCATTAACAACACATCAGTGAGCCACACTGTTGCACTGGGTGACATGTTCCTTCATTATGAACACACACACTGTCGTTTATTTTGATTCAGTCCCACACACACACACACACACACACACACACCGTCCTGCTGCCCCAAATACTCACTACAACACCAAACATAGATTCCTGAAAATATATATTCACATTTTCAGTCAGAACCAATGGGCTTGGAGCTTTTCTCACAACTGGAAAAAAAAGGAAAATACAGAACACGCCCCATTCAGATAAAATGAATCCTCCAGAAAGAGATGGGTAATAAAATACTGGTGTTAACATTTTAGCAACTGAACCACAAAAAGCTATTTTCTAATCAGGAAAATCAGGTAACTTCCATCAACCAATGAGCTTTTAATTCTCCTGAATAGACTTTTAAATGAAAGGTGTTTATTGGCTCCTGCAGAGAAATAAATCCAGTCTGAATGGAGCTTCATGAGACTGTGTGCAACAAAAGAATTAATATGAGACATTATTATAAAAATATAAAAATCAGACTGTGTGCACAGCAGGCTGTCGGCAAATAATTATCTAACTATGGCAGAGCAGCCAGAGTCTGCGTGGTTCATGTTTTTAAAGCTTTTATTTGGTTCAGTAGTTTCCTGTAACCGTGCTCCACACACACACACACACACACACACACACACACACACACACCATGTTGACGACAGATCAGTGACCAATCAGCCCTCTAATGTGCCTCTGTGTCCGTATGCTGCACGTTCAGCTTCCATCAACACTGATGTGGAACTGACTTTGGCTGCAGACGACGACTTAACCACCCACCACCAGCACCCTCCCTTTACAGCCCCCGCCTCCCCTCTCTCTGCCACATTAGTCGCCAGGCTCACTGGGGGGAAACCGACTCAAAGCCAAACTGTTTCCAAAAACCCCCCGACTCCAACATGTGCTGCCATTAGCATCGAGCTAAATAATTTACTCAGACAGAAAAAAAAAAGAAACGCTGCAGATGGGACCCGATCGCTGAAGCCAAACCTGACACCAGAGTCTGATTTTATACAGAACAAACTGACTTCAGGCTGTTTCTGTTTATCAGCTGCTGAATGACGCTTTTTAACAGAAAGACATCAAACTATAAACACCATTTAAATCATCAAACAATCAACAGTAATTCACTTCTGTTTAGCTGAACAGGACAAAAACACTGTTATTAAAACACTGTTGTTGAGTGTAACTGTGTCTGTAGATTCATCCTCAGGTGAAAACACATTAACACACAGTAAACTCAAGAGATGTCAGAGATCAGACAGCGTTGTTCAGCAGGTGAAATCTGACGTCAGAGTTTCTCCTACAAACATTAAATCCAAGCTGCTCATGAAGAGTCGATTGTGTCTGACTGTTCATTTTACACAAAGACTTAAAGAAACAAAAGCAGCATCACAACCTAACGATCACTAAACTGAAGCAGAGAGTTTCAGGCGTGAGGACACTCACATAAACCGTTTTTATTTGTCAGTGTAACTCATACAAAGAGAAGAAACCTCAATCAGATCAATATGAGTCTGTGAACAGATCATCATGTCCTGTATCTGCAGCTGTCTTTTGTTTCTACACAAACTTTAACTTTGATCTTTGCTTTGTTTTTTGGGCTGAATGTTAAATGTCGTAAAGAAAGAGTTTTTCAGTGCAGTAATAAATTAAACTGTCTCATTCCTTTCTCTCATTTTCTGCTCAATAATCGACTGAATGACTTGTTAATGTGCTGATGTTTTCTTTCTTTTGAGTGTGTTAAAATCCTCGGTACTGCCTCTCCTCACAGAGAGCGACATCACCGTGACAGAGCGTCACGAGCATGAAGAGAAAGAAAGAAAGAAAAAAGAGGAAAAGAGGAGAGGAGGAAGGAGAGGAGAAAGGTTTTAAGTCGTCCTGGATTCATCTTCCTCTCCTCTCTTTGTGCCGCCAAATCTGCCGAGTGGATTAACCGAATCTTCCAGCTGCTCTTCAAAGTCAACTCTGCTCTAAAGCCCCCCTCCCTCCCCTGCTCTCTAGTCCATCTTCTTTTTCTTCTTTAACTTCTTAAAGCTGCAGATACTCAGAGTGGTTTTATCAGCTGCTGTATAATTTAACAAAATCCTCCACAAAGACCTCAGCAGCGACTTACAGGCCGAGAACATGCAAAGAGAAACACACAGAGAGGCAACCCCGCCGCACAAATATTCAAACCACGACTCCTGCCAGATAAAATGAGAATTAAGGGTGACTGTGTCGGTGTATTCTGCACGTCATTTTGCTTCTTTAAAAGGCAGGGGTCGCTCCTATCAGTCTTTGGAGCGGCAGAGCGACGGTGTTCACAGGAGGATGATAATATCACTGCAGAGAGAAATTCATTTTGAGCTCCTCTCATCCTTCCTCTTCACTTAATTCTTCCTGTCAGTGAAATGTGATTGAAGGCTCTTTTTAAAGGTGACACTTGATTGGCAAAGACAGACGTTATTTGAGGTCTGTCCGTCATGTAAATCAGAGCTGATCACAGCCTCAGCAGAGAGTTTCAGTCTGTACGACAGACACAGCTCCGGTTCCTCTGCTGATTACTAATGTTTTTACTCCACACAAAACCAAAGTCTGTGATTCACATGAGGCTGAAAACATTTAACCACCTGTTCTACAGCATTAATTACATCCATTAACACACCCAGCCTTATCCGCAGCAGAGCTTAAATTTGTCC
This sequence comes from Lates japonicus, assembly GCA_033238685.1. Taxonomy (NCBI): domain Eukaryota; kingdom Metazoa; phylum Chordata; class Actinopteri; family Centropomidae; genus Lates; species Lates japonicus. The sequence continues at coordinate 2,392 of BRZM01002431.1, read as the reverse complement.
TAAAGATGTAATACAGGAAAGGTCACGGGGTCACTCTAAGGTTCGTCCTCTGGGAAGCAGGAAATTTCATGGAAATGTGTTGATTACATTCTGATGTTTCTTCTGTAAAATGGAAAATGTGTCTTGAGAATGGAGCTGAATTCGCGCAGGAGGCCTCAAAATAGTGTTTGTTTTGCTAGCTGAATGTGAATATGTCAGTGGTGTGCCTAAATATTTGGTCATATGAGGGTTTTTCATGCTGCCACACTGTACCACCTAAAGCTGTACAGAAACGGCAGAACATCAGCAAAAGTAAAATCACCTGAGATACAGCAGCTGCCATCAAGAAAACCACAGGACCTCTGTTTGATTGCTGAGCTTGGACACATTCACCAGCTGTATTTGCTGTTTTCTGACACCTGCTTCTCTCTGACGCCCCCGGTGAAACCGGACTGACAGAGCCCCGCCGCTAATCCGGCGTTAGCAAGGTAGTGCTTCGGCTGGCGTCTCTCCCAGCTGGAGTAAGTACCTGTTCACGCCTCTCAGATAAGCAGCCGAGAGCCACGGCTTTACCGTCTTCCCTCCACGACTTTCACCTTAATTAAGTCCATCTCACCGACGAGGCTGCACGCCTTGAAGAGGGCAGAGTGTTGGGGTGTGAGCGCAGGATTTTACCACAAAACAGCATCAGAAGAGAGTTCATGTGCACAGTAACACCCACATGTAATATCTCTCAGCCTTGATAAACAATAAAGACAAGGACTCATCACGATCTAAGATGATTTTCTTTTTGATGCGGTGAACTGGTTTTGTGTGAAGTACCTTTAGCGCGAGGAAAAAGAAAAAGAAATGTATATTTGTAGTTCAGATTGAAACCATCTAAACCTGACAGTTCTGGTTGGAACAGTCTACGGAAGCCCAGAGGGACAGAAAGACCCCTGCAGAAAAAAAAACAGCTTTTAAAACAGATTCCCTAACAGTTGGATGAAAATATGTCCGACAGTTTGTTTTAACACTTTAAACAGAATTCATTTTAGAGTGAAAACGACTTAAACAATTAGCAGCAGATAAAAGGCAGAGCCTGGTGATAAAAGCAGAGCAGGTACAGTCTGTTCGCTGTTGAGTTTCCAAGTTATTAGAGTGTTTCTCTGGAGGCCTGAGCAGCCTGACACTGTGAGGATACAACCACAGAAATAAAAGTAGGTGTTTACTCTCAGCTGAAACCTGAAGCCTCTCAACCCTCACTGAGGACAGCTCTCAGGTAAAGAGATCTACAAGCATCCAGGTGAGAACATTTTTTTTTAAGACATGCACACAGATCCAGATTGAGAAGAAAACCTGCAGGTGTGTTCTCGCTCACATCTCTCCGCTCCTCGTTCTCTCGTTCAGCCTCAGGAGCAGCGAAACAAACATTAAAAAAACAAACCCTTGATTTCCAGCAGCAGCTGTACGTCCCCGAGGCCTCGTCCTCTGTTCTCCGCTCTCCACCCTGCTGCTCATCAGACTGCTGTAAACTCTCTGAGCATTACAAACCTCTTCATACTCTCTGGATCAAACACTCCACCTATTTGTTTCTGCTGCAGATGCCTCATCGACCAGGAAATGTTCAGACTTGTTACCTGCCGGGGATTTTGGAGGGTTTAGATGCTCTCATTTGTTCTTCTAGAACAACTCAGCCAACGACAACCTAACGCAGGATCAGTGGGTCATCATTATCCTTTATTTAATGTAATAAATAGGTTAACACACCGTTTACTAATGCTGCACTGATGTGTTGTGATTATATAAAACATGATTAAATATATAAAACACAAACATATCATGATCACTAGCCACAAGGGAGAATTCAAATGGAATTCAAGACTAAGATAATAACGAATGAAACATTAAACACACTGACAGGTGAAGTGAATCCTCCAGGTTCATATTTTTAACATCCACTACAGGACTACATTAGGATTACATGAGCATAGTCCAGAAAACTGGACTCGAAGACTCAGACAAAATGAAATCCACACCAGAGACATGATGCTGCTCTGAGGATGCATTTAAGGAACAGAAACATTAAAGTGTAAAATGTACACAGAGACAGAACAAAATGAGTTTGTGATGGAGGTTTTCATTCATGTATGGAAACGTGTGTGCTGCAGTGTTAGAGGGAGATTTCCCCCTGCGTCTCATTTTACTTTATTTTTTCTTCCGCTGAAAGGTTTTAAATTTAGAAAGCTCATGTGTGTGTAACGGGGCAGCCGGGGGATTTGATTCTCAAAGAGGAAAAAGAAAAGCAGCCTCAAATCCTTTTATGAGCAGAACAACAGCTGATGTAGGACACGACTCCCAGAGGTTGACAAACACCCCAACAAACCGACCCCCACCGCTGCCGCCGTCCCTCCCAGAGGCAGCACACCCAGCG
>BRZM01002430.1:25451-51499 GCA_033238685.1 Lates japonicus | reverse complement strand
CTCCTTTGCTGGCTGCTCCTTCACTGAAAAACTCTACATTCTTCGGTCTGGTACTAAGTGGCGATGGCAAACTCTGCTTACTGATTATCTCTCCTGTAAATGGCACAATTAAACAAATCATTGTTTTTGCTTAACAACCTAGTATATTGTATTGATTTTATTGGATTTCAGTCACTGGTGTATTATAATAACTCCAGTCACCTACAATGTCCTTACCCAGTATTAAAATGTTTGACAAAAAAGTTGCTTCTCATTCCTTATTAACATTAGATCTTTAAACTCAATAAATATTTCCTGTCTGCAAAGAGGCTTGAGTCAATAAGAGCTTCTCATCTGGATTCTAGAGACAGGAGCAGAGTTTGATGCAGAGAATCAGACTGTGAAAGTGAGGTATTACGGTGCTCGGTATGTTATAGATGGTTGCAGTGATGTTCTGGACAGTTGTTGGCTTTAGTTACCATAGTACTCTGGTTGGCTATTAGATGGTGGGAGTGTTTCATCAAAGTGCAGTCCATATCATTTAGATTAAATATAAGCTCAAAAACAGCCCAAATGTTAATGTCTTTAATAGCTGAAAAAAGATTCCTGTACCCCTGTTTTGCAACAGCTATATCTAATACTGATCAGCAGGTTAACATTGTTATTTGTGAGCATGTGAGTAGCATGGGACATTAAGCGATTTAACAGAGAAAAGCATCTTCATGGCTGCAAGTGACGGTACCTTTAGTAACTGTTCCTGTTTTGTTTATGGCTACCCTGATCAGGATCTATGAGTGTACCTATAATTATTTATGGTATTTAGATGTCCCAGCTTTGAGGAAGTGAATGTATTAAACGTCCTCCCTTTTCTTGCATGCTTATAATACATGCCACAGGCAAACAAAAGCCATCCTCATTTTTAGGCACAACAGTCAGTTTTACTGTCACAAATGACAACTATAAACTTACATTTCAGATTCTTGAGTGTCTTTTTTTGATGACTGTTTGTCTTCAGCCTTCAATGTTACTTTATGGCACTATTGCTTTACGGCACAAGTGGTAATTAATTGTTTTGCGTGTCCAAGTAGTAAATGGTTTCATGTACCAGAAAACAAAACTATATATTTAAATGATTAAAGGATTTTTGATAGATGCCTAGGTCTTCTAAATTAACCATGCTTATTATGGATAGAGATTTCCTTTTTATTTAAAATGAGTCCTTTTGTTAACAGAAGTATCCTGTCCTGCAAACAAACGGCACAGAACACAGGAGCTGCTGGAAAGCCCTGCCTCCATCTGTTAGTTTATTTGCGTTATTGAATTTTAGAATTATTGGGAGAAATATTTACTGTTAGTACCTCTCCCCCCCTTTTCCCTTGGGTGCATCAAGAGCAGAGATATCACTGTAGACATTATTTACAAGTTGGGTAGCCACAGCTTTTAATGCTAAGGCATTATTTTTTATAGAAATCCTCGACACAGCTAGACAACACAGGGGGCTCAGATGAGCTCTGTTGATGTCATAGGTTCAAGGCCAGTTGAAAATAATACGGTTTAAGGGCCAGGCATCGCTGTGGTCATGAAACTCTTGAGTTTCTTGCTAAGTCAGCAAGATGAAAGAAGTTGCCAAAGAGGAAGACTTAAAAATGGGCTCATAGTTGGTTCCAATTTTTAATGCAATCAATTCGTAGGGATGTCTGAACCCAGGGCCCAAAACCCTGTGACCCAGGTTCATCATAAGCCATGTATTCTGTTCAACACCATTGTTTTAGAGGCTGGAGAGAGTACGACGGTGACATATTTTAGCCTCTTCAAACCAAACAGCATTCAAATCTAAACCTAATTGGAGTCAGGTCAGTACAATTAGTTATCTATTAGGTTTTAAATGGTATTCCATTTAAATATATTTGGAGGATGAATTACTCACGATTTCAGACTTGAAAACTGTAAAATTCTTGCTTGAAATCTTTAATTTCTCGGCTTCTGTTTGATTACAGGCAAAATGGGAGATTTCTAAGGTGATGTGTAAACAGATTTCCTAAGTTTACATAGATGGTTTCATTTCTTTTTTTTTCTTGCTCTCTCAATTGTCATTTTATATATTACATACCTTTTTCCTCTGGTCATTCATTCTAAATCAAAACCACGACAAGTAGAGACTATGGGTCCTCCATCATTTGAAGCCACAATCTGGTTCTATTCTTCTAATGTTTTGGGTTATTATGTTTTAAGATTAACTCTGGTCGGCAATTCATCTCTCTTTTACCAATACTGCGCACCTGCCATTCTTAATCTGAATACCGTGGGAGGCTGTACCTGACTCAGAACTGTCTGGACTCCAGATTAAATAAATAGTTCAAATTAAAACAACATAAAACAATCCAAAATATATATAAATAATATATATTAATAGATTTGATGAGTCCTGTTATTAGAGCTCCATTAAATAGTCCTCACTGAACTGAAACACAACCAAGCGGCTATGTACCCATAGACAAGCTCTTGGGGCAGGAAGTGCTGCCACTGTAACAAACCATAGACTCTATTTTAAGGTGTTAAAGTTTGCTGGATCTTAGGTCAGATGCTAAAGCTTGTTGTATATAATTGAACACTGTCAGGAGGCTGGATGCTTTCAACTTGCAGTGTGATGGATGTCCTTAACATATTCAGTGTTTGTAAGATTAGGATATATTTGTACATTTTGAGGTTGAGTTGAAAGGTTTTTTTTTTCATGCCTTTTCTCACCTGCTGTCAGCTCAGGGAAAAATATCACTGCAACACTATTTGCATTGCAGTGTGTATCCTTACAAAAACTTCAGTTAAGTCTCTTCAGGCTGGTTGGATTATGGTAATATGTCAGAGGCCAGGTGCATGATGGAATAGAGATGAGTGTGTCTGGAGCTGGTTGAAATTTAGGATGTAGAGGCAGATTATACGTCGATGGTCTGGTTGGAATTTCTTCTGCTCAAAGACTTAGAGTGTCTTATCTCAGAGCAAGATTACCTCTCTGTGGAGGTCTGTCTCTCTCTCCTCTCTCTCTCCTGTCATCTTTTCCATCTCTCTGTCTATCTGTCTTCGCGCCTTTCTCAAGCGTATATTTACTTCCAGCTTCAAAGTGGCTCATTTAAACAACTTTTCAAACAACTATATCTAGTACACATTATAGCAAGTTAACATTGTCCCTGTGATGTATCATACATGCTTTACATACATACTTGACATATGCTCTCCAGATTAGCCTATGAATAGAAGCTAATCTGAGAGCGTCTAGTCGTGCAATTCAAGCTCCACCCTCTACAGGGTACCATACTGCTATTTCGTGTCTTTCTGATTCAGATTTTTTCTCCAGGAGGTGCAATGAACTTGTGATTCAAATATAAATGCAAAGAGGTCCATGTATACGCCTCAACAGGTCAAGACCTATTTTGTTGCACCTACTGATATGAGCAGTTGGTTTCCCTTGCCAAAAGAATTACATCAAGCTGACTGCAGCTAGATGCAGACCAAAACCAGAAAATTAGCATGCTAGAGTATTTATATTAAAATAACAACAGCAGCTCTTGTCTGAGCCATGATGACAGTTTTGTACAAACTGTTGAGTGGGGTGATGTAGAGTATCAGCACATTTTATCAGAGTGTATGTGGCACTCCTGAGTTATTGGTTAAAACTGTTGCAGCACTCACATTCAGTTGGCAAATAAAATACAGTCAGCGTGCCAAAGCGGGTGAATCAGCATGAACATATAGTACTAAATGAGGTTTCCAAATTTTAAAGACAGATGAGTCTAACAGTGATGTTGCCACCTACTCCTCATTCCTCCAGCTTATTCTTCCTGTTTTGAACCTACTTTTCTCTCCTTTGCATGTCTGTTTAAATGAGCTGTCAATCAATGGCCAGCTCCCAAACCACAATTACTCCAACATTATTATAAATTTGCACAAGATGAAGTTAAAACACTTTTCAGTGCTGTCGGTTTACTTCAGCTACAAGCATAAGCTGAAAACACAGAAAACTGTCTGACTGAGTAAAAGAAATTTCCTTTGATACAATGAGAGAAAAAAAGATACTGAACTTTAACGCTCCAGCATGTGCTCCTTTTATGTCTTAACATGTTTTCACTGTTCGCTGAAGGTACAATGTTTTAACACCTAGCATACAAAAAAAGTTAATGTTCTGTACAGTTTATTTTTTAACAGAAGATGATAAATGAACAAATGTGAGTCGCGAATGCGGTAAAACTACAAATTTAAAAACTTTATATGAGCTGACATTTTTGTTTATTTTTTTCCAGTTTGTCAAACTTTCTTCTCCTCAAATACTCCACACACACACAACCTCCAAAAGACTCCTTGCTGGAACTAAAACCTCTAAAGGCTGAAATAGCCTCAAAAGCTTTTACGTGCCCGGCTACAGTAGATTATTTCTCAGACCACTGCAGCCCAACTCTTGGCTCACTGCATTTCCTCAAGCAACTCCCAATTTTCCAAGGACCTGTCAATGTTTTCAAGGGACTCTTACAGCCTCCTTATAGCCAGCAGAGAGCATTCACAAATGCCCCCAACAACTTCCTTGCAACTCACACATCAGGTTCGGTTCTCTACAGCCTCCTTAAGGAGACATCAGTTTCGCATCTACTTCTCTTTAGGGACTCTACAATCTCCTCAGTATTTCCTGGCCTCTTTAGATGCTTACAGCCTGGTTAAACGTTCCTGCAAGCCTTCTCCAGGACTACAATGTCTTCCAGGACCCTGCAACCTCTTGTTGACCCTATGCCCTCCAAAGGACCTAGCAGCCCACTTGAGTAGAATCCTACAAGGACTATAACATCTTCAGAGAGACTAAAACCCTTTGACATCCCGTAGCCTCATCAGGGACTGCTCCATCCTCGTCTGTGAGCCATCCTCTTGAGAACCCCTACAACCTCTTCGTCCCCGGCTTTTCAAAGGAGTTACTCAGGACCCCACCAATCTCAACACCAGGCTTCTGAAACCACTTCAGGGTCTCTGCAACTAGCGTTTTGAATCTAGACTTTATCATCAAATCCCCTATGTTCCTGGCTCCAGACCGTACAACCCCTTCAGTAGCTTGTTTAGCCTCTTTAAGGGTGTTATGTCTGCAAGGACAAAGAACCTATTCAAAGGACATGCAACCTCCTAAAGACACAGACCCTTACAGGGACCACAGAATCTTTTGAGCAACTTCGCTTTTACTCAAAGACTAGAACCTCCTCAGGACCAGTACTTATCTATCTATAACTAGCTCGTAGTATAGTCTTTAGGAATGCAATGGTAAAAGTAGAAGTGCCTTATTTTTTATATGTTAAGTTTGTAGCCTTAAAAACATTATATTTTTTTGTGTAGGTTATGATGCTGTTTGTATGTTGTAGTTGGAATTCTTACCTGTGGAGTGGCGCCACAACACCATAAACCAACCTGGTGTTGTGAAGCTTCTTGACCACTGGCTAGTTTCTTAAGTGACTGACAGTGTTGTCAGGTGAGACTTAATTTTCTCCGTCACAGACTCTTCCTGCTTTAACCAGTCTTACCAAAAAGTGTGTGTTCATTTCTAAGATCCCAACGATTGCCATTTGAAGATCTGTGGGCTGGAAACTGGAAGTTAAAGGCATTAGAATTAAAATGTTTATATTGTTTTAGTGTGAGATCACATGGAAACTGGATCAGATTAAAAATGAAGTGATAGATTGGGTAAGTTATGTTTTGTGTTGTGGTTTAGGGTAAAAAAAAAAGTGCTCATAACTCCTGAATCTCACATGAGAAAATGCTTATACATTTTTTACTTTTTGCAAAATAAAATTAGTTGACATAAATTATTACACAAAATGTATACAGCTCCTTTAAACATGTATTGTTTAACAAAGAACATAACCAGTAACCAAACATCACAGTAGAACAATACTTCAAGATTTAAAATTACTAAACAAAAATACTTTCAAAACTTAAATGTAAAATTATATATTAAAAAAACAGTTAAATAAATCATTATAGTAAAAACTTAATGTAATATTAGGAATAATATATAAATTGGTAGGATTAGAAGCCTAGAGGCAAAGTGAGGAGTTTTCATACTGATTATAGTATCTTTCAAATCATTTTTCCTTACACATAATCAGTTTTATACTGCCCATAGAGGGGCAGCAAGTAAGTTCTTCAATGTCCATACAAACTTAATGCAAACAAGCTGGTTTAACTGTAAACAATAAACTATATTTTTTATAATAAGATCAAATTTAATCTTTCATTAGGTAAAGGAAACTCTTAATATTAGTCTGTCTCTGAATTAAGTTTAAGTCTTTAAACAGTTAATTTGCATCCAACTTCCCACAAGGACTACGCCCTTTCAGTCACTTATAACCTCTCCAGTCACGGAAACAACTTCTTCACGGTCCCTAGACCTGCCTCCTAAGGACTCCATCTCTTTCTTGGTATCCTGCCTCCTCCAGGAATCAGCAGGAACAGCAGCCTTAAACATATTGGGAAATCTACAGCCTTTCAAAGACCTTTACAAGCTTCCTCAAGGCCCTTACAGCCTCTTTAAGACCCAAATTGGAAGAAAGCATCAGCACCTATCTTTTTTGTTTGTTTATTTGTTTTTTTACCTCATAAAAACATAAATTAATATATTAAATGAATTTAGATTATTTATATATTTCCTGTTTCTGTGTCTGTGGATCAGTATCATAGAGTCCAATAGAAACATAAACGAACTTAAACTTGAATGTGAATGAGGTAAAGCACACATTTGTTCAGAATAGGAGCCTTTTCTGCTCTTAACTGAATGAATGAATGACTGTTAGATGTGTTTGCGCCCAACACACACACACACTAACTACTGACTCCGCCTCCAGGGGCAAACAGGGGCCGCTGATGAATAGCTAACATTCATTCAAAGAGTCGACAATTGAAACAGACTCTTCTTTAAAGCATCTCTCCTTCACTGGACTGGAGCTCGTCCTTCCGCCGAGTGTTGGCCGGTATGTAGTTTCGAATTCGGCTTCTTGGAGGACCGGCAGGCGGCGGACGGTAAGACCTCCAAACCGTCAGTATCCGTTGGCGGCTGATAATCGATCAGCGATCAGCGGCGCGATACTACTTTAGAAACATTTCCATAGTTTTTCTGTTATGGTCCAGTAAAGTCAGATATATAGAGAGTGTAGCACGCTCTTATGTGTTTCTTTTTTTTACATAATATTCCTATCAGGTCTGTAACTGCTGTAGAAACCATGATAATAGTGCGTTTATCTCCTGCAGTACAGAGTGTGTATTATAATATTCAATAACATCCCTGTAGTAGCGATGGTTTCTTCTGGACTTTCCTGTAAATCAGTTTGTTCCTGATACTTTATTAAATATTAGTCTTATTTTATTGTTAGTGGTTTTGAATATAGGTTACATATATGTAGACAGCTTTATTTATTTAATTAGCTTTTAAAGATTTCACTGTAAACAGACAAAAGACAAACTCAACACAGAGAATGAAGTTAAACTGAAATCAACAAAGTGTAAGCCAAACAGCTGAAAGTGTTTATTTATTACGCCTCTTAGCTGGATTTTGGTACAACTTTTAAAAAATGCCTGGATTTTCCACTACTATTTAAATATTGTTTTAATTGGGCATTGTATCTTGTGATACTGACACTTTTTGTGATGTTATCTGAGAGGTTCCATGAATGACTGTACTCACTTACTAGCCCAGCTCTGTTTACCTAAACTTAACTCTGTCTCAGTAATAATGAACCCGATCTTTGTTGTGAGCTTTACAAGTATTTGATTCGCATATCACAATATAAGATAGCGGACATCATTCTCTATTTCAGAACCAATGGACCGCTCTGAAAGATCAAACTAAGCTTTACTAAAATTAACTTTTGAACTAGAATTTACAGCCTCAGCCTGAGTTTGTGGGCTGCTAGCGTTTCTGCATTGTTTATTAGCTATTTATCTTAATATGTCATTTTCGATGTCTCGGGAAGTTGTTCATTAGATCATTATTCAGCTTTACTGATGTTTGCTTTAGTGGTAATGTCTGACTGAACTAAGATGAAGCCTAGACACAATGAATGAAGTAAATAACCCATTCAATTAGATCACTTGAGATTTCTCATTTAATTGTTGACTCAGTGCCAGGATAAAATCAAACATACAAATTGAGCTAAAAGCCCCAGGTTAGTTTCACAGAAACTTAGTAGGCTTACTGAAGAATGATGATCCATAACTTCGCAAGCAGCAACAGCATCCATCCAAACTCATCAACCACCCTCTGGGACCCAATAGCGTTCCTGAAGGGATCTACAAACTACAAGCGGCTGCACTCAACTGTAATTACAGTTTTGCACGCATGAGCTTAAGACCCTGAGCAAGAGCTGCCCAGTGACTCCAGGAGGCTGCAGCCTCCAGGACACACCACAGACATGTAGAGCACAGAGGTCAGTTCCTGTGAATTTTACACACCAGAGCAGAAAAATACATTTTAAATCAACATCTATGGTCAAGTTATGCGGTTCAGGCCAGACGATCGTATCTAGATTCACCAGTTTGTTTCTGCTGACAGGTTTAATTAACAAGTCACCTCCTCTTTCTGCATCAACAGATGGTTTTATCTCTATACAGCTATTAACTTCAATCTCACTTCAGACTCAGATTGAATCACAAATGCAGAAGAACTTTCAGCTTCACACTAATTATTATTATTGTTGTGACTTTCTGCCTTCTCCTCCTGCAGGTCACACTGCAGTGATATCATCACTCCTCCTACCTCTTCTTGCCTCCCCTCCTCTGTCCTCACCCCTGCCTGGCTGGGTTGCTACCATGTGTGAGATTGAACAGTACCTCCACCAGATCAACGCCTCCAACCCTGACATCACACACCTGTACAGCATCGGCCAGTCTGTCCGAGGTAACATCTGTTTCCTTAACCCTGACCAAAACGATCTTAAATGACACATGAAAAACTCAAATTGTTTAGATATGACATGCGCAAAATGTCCTTGGGGATTCGTCATACACATAAATAGCATTTCTTGGCAACTGAAGTTCCTCCAAGGATCAGTGAACAAAACATTCAGGGTAGCTACCTCTCATTTTTAAATCAGAATTTTACAGACGGAGGCAGATTACTTTATACACTCACACACTCACACACATACCTAGGAGATGATAGTTGACTGTTAAATTATCAGGCACTGTAGCAACCATGACACTGACTGAGTGTGTGTGTGTCTGTATCATACAACAGGACTGAAAACTGAGGTTAAATTTAATCTGGGACGGCTTAATCTGGCTGATCACAGACACCCACACACACACACAGGGCTAATCTGAGCTAATCTAGGACACCAGCTGGCCTGCATCCAACTTGTGTGTTGTTGTGTTTTTTTTTTTTTTTTTTAGGTGGGTTTGTGTTACCTCCTTGTCTGCCTGCAGCTTGCCAGTTTTTCCCTCATGTTACTGTGATGAGTCTTTCACAGTTTACCCAAGTTTACTTCACCGCGCGTGTGTATGTGCGTGTGTGTGTGTTACAGACTTGCCGAGACCTGCAGAGCTTCATTCATTCATCTGCAGCACTGATATAGTTACCTGTAGGTTGTGTGCATGGACATTTTTACTCCACTGAAAATTCCGCACTAGCACCAACTCCTACCTCCATTAGAGGCCTTTAAACTTTCACAATCTGATGAAAGTATTTGGCTGTTTAGTGAAGTCAGTCGTGGCAGTGGTGAAAAATAGAATTTGTGTGGTTGTATTTTGACTAAGAGTAGTCAAGGTCACAGTGTGAGTGTGTGAGTTGAAGTTTCAGTGCTCAGAGAAACCTTTAAAAGACAGAGGGTCATTTAACAACGACAGAATCCTCAAAGACTTATCAATCAACTGAATGAAGAAATATTCTGTCCAGTGCAATGATAGAAAAGATTTCTAACACATTATGACTCCCCACCCAATGACAGCTGGGATAGGCTCCAGCCCCCCTGCGACCCTTAACGGATAAGCAGTATAGATAATGGATGGATGGATGGACATTATGACTCAAACCCAAACAAAGATATTAACCAGAAATGACCTTATATGACCTTCCTCAATTTGTGTGACATGACCCAAAATCTGTTTTAGTTAATCTGTTATATTTCTCTGTATTAATCTTACTTTCTGTTATTTTATATTTTTGGGATGAATCGTTATGAAATTTGCTACAGATATTCAACATCCCCACAAGATCAATCATGACGATCCTCAGACTTTTCTCTTAGTGCTGCCAGCAGGTTGACATTTTTGGATGTTGGTGAACCGTCTCTAGAGAACTGGTGGATGGATTTTGGTCGTCACAATTTAAATTCGTCCAATACTTTGGGTTATGACCAAAACATCTGCAAAACAAATAACATTCCCATACCATGAAATACCAAACCAAGTTATTTCTTTTTCAACAGCAACAGTTCTTATCTATCTGTGGCATACTATCTCCTAATATTTTTAATGTAGGAAACACTCCTGTCGGTCGTATCAGAGAGCAGGAACAGATAACCTAAATGGTCGTTTAGGACAGAGAACTTGTAAACATTACACCTGCTAAACATAAGCCTGGTTCTCTGGCTTTGTTCAGACTGCCAGTCCAAATCTGTTTTGTTTTTTTTTCTTTGATTGATTTTAGAAAGTCTGGACAGTAAATCTTGGATTGGAGGTGGTTTTAAATATGTTTCCAAATGGATCTCTAGAATGTGTCTGGATGCTCTGGCTGCTCAGGTCAGATTTCAGTGTGTCTTTTGAATCACTCACAATGAGACACACAAGGATGACATGAAGTCCAGAGTGACTGTAGCTACGTAGTTACTGACACTTGCAAATAAGTGCGGACAGTCTGTTCCTAAAGATCTGAATCTGATTTGCCTGCAGTTTGTACAAAGCCTGTAAACACCAGGTAATAATGGTGGTAATGGTGGAGGTAAAGTCTAAATTGTGGGTTTGTCATTGCATGCAACACCTTTCACATTACATATCAGAATTTTACCTGTGATTCACACAAAAAAAAAATACTGACTGTTGCAGCTTTAAGGTCTTTTTCTTCTGAATGTTTAGCATCACTGGTGAGGTGGACTGAGCCAATCCCAAACCAGCTAAAAGTCTCAGGTGTTGGTTTATAGCTCAACAACACCCAACTGCAGTTAATTCAGCTTCATGCAGAGTCTTGTTCTCACCAGGAAACATCTCAGCAAAATATTTTCCTTAGTAGATTCCTGCACAAAAATAACGAGCTCTACAAAATGTCACTTTTATGAATGAATAAAACTGAGTTTACTCCCTGTTTCTCTCAGGTCAGCAGCTGTGGGTGCTGGCTCTGGGTCTCAGTCCTCATCGTCACACAGTCGGCATCCCAGAGTTCAAATATGTGGCTAACATGCATGGAAACGAGGTGAGACACACACACACACACACGACAGGACCCCTCCCTGCTGACAGGAAGTGGGAATAAAAGGAGACTAAAGAGATCAACATAAGCCATTCAAAGTCAGACTCACACCATACTCACTTTTGTGTTCAGACAACAGACTGTGTGTGTGTGTGTGTGTGTGTGTGTGTGTGTGTGTGTGTGTGTGTGTGTGTGTGTGTGTGTGTGTGTGTGTGTGTGTGTTGATCAGTATTATCCACAGATGGATACAGACAGTACAAACAGAGTCAACATTAAAACATAAGTCAACATTAGAAAACAATTCCATGGATTCATGAACAGGAAAGCAGCAGCTGCAGAGATAAAAAAGAGCTCATACTCAGGTATACTTACACCTGTAAAAACAAAGCCTCAGCTAGTTCACATTAACAAATTTAATCATGCTAACATGCTAAACTAAGATGGTGAGTAGGGTCAACGTTAGGGCTGCTAAACATCAGCATATTCAAAGTACCATTGTGCCTCACAGAGCTGTGAGCATTGCTGTAGACCCCCAGTCTTCTTTCTAAGAATGAGGGTTCAGTCAAACCAACTCACATGCTTTTATTAACCTTCAAAAGCATCCCTCCGATCTTTAGCAGCTAGGGACTATGTTACAGTCTGTCTAATTCATTCTTTTCATTCAGTTAAAAGCTCTAAAATCTCTAAACATGAGGTATGTAGGAGTGTAAGTTTTCAGTATGCGGGATGCAAGCGATAGGCAACGTTGTGTGTTGTGTTGCTAAAAACTTGATGTATGTAGGAATGAATAAACACCCCTGCATTTATGGGTTAATATGTTAGTTTGTACGGTTAATGTTTACTGTCAAAGCTCTGAACTTGTCACTTCCTGCAGAAGGACTGGGGAGAGGTAATAACAGGTTAAGCTGCCTTTGATGCAGATCCTGGAACAGCTTTATCAATGTGGTAACAGCAGTTCTGCATTGCTGTCATCACCAGATTCTGGAACAGTGAGGTTATCATCATGGGAAAATCAGTGACAAACTAAACAGCAGATAGAAAACTTGTTTGATGCAATGAGATAGGAAACATTAAAACTACTAATATAGAGTTTAATTAATGTGGTCACAATGCGCACCTGAGCACCTCCAGAGGTGTTTTGACCGACGGGATGCATCTCAGGTGCGTTTACACCTGTACTTTCATGTAGTCGAGCACTATCTGACTGTAATCTGATCACCCAAAATGCCTTTTAATGCCATGTGTAAATGAGGTATGAGACGGAATAAACGTGGATAAATGTCCATTAAAAACAGTGTGAAGGAAACTCTCTGCGACCCCCGACCAGCATCTGGTTGCTGTGGTTACGGTCAAGGCTGATCACGCCGTATGTGTATGAAAGTCAATGGAAATGTCCTTAAATAGACAAGTGACGCCTGGACACACAGACACACACACACACACTCAGAGTCAGCAAACAGAGTCAGTGGAGTGTGTCAGTTCAAAGGAAACTTCCAGAAAAAGGCCTTTTCACTGCATCAGCACACACAGACGTTATAACAGCAGGAATGTAACCTCAGTGGAAAAGTTGAAAAGGTGTTGTGTTGAGATCATTGTCTGTTGTTTGTGTTTATGTGAGCAGTTCCCAGAAAATAATTTTGACTGTATCTGGAGTTTATTTCCTTTGAGCACAACAAACAGACTTAATAACCTCATGTGGTCTCAGAGGTGAAGCAGTGAGGCAGATTGTATTATATTATATTATATTATATTATATTATATTATATTATATTATATTATATTATATTATTTATAATATATATATTATATTATATTATATTATATTTATATTATATTATATTATATTATATTATATTTAATCCTCATCCTGTCATGGTTCCCTATAGCAGTAGGAGGGGGTTACTATATGTGGAAAGATTGCGAAGTAGCTCAGCTGATGCTCAGAACAGAAATTACGATTTGATTTGATGACACAGAACAGGACCTTTTGCAGTTGAGTGTGTGTGAAAACCAGCTTAAAGAAGTCTGAACTTCTTTAAAATAACTTATCCTGCCATAAGTATTGGATAAAATGTTGATATATAATACAAATAATAGATGAATAGTTAAAATAATTACCTAAAGTTAATGTATAAATGGTTAAAATGGCTCATTATAACTGATTAGGGAACAGTTGAAATGTGGACATTTTTAGGGTCAGTCCACCAGTGTGGTTCAGACTGAAATACTAGAACATCTGATGGTTTAATTTCTGTAAGATTTTGAACAGATATTCATGATTCCCAGAAGATCTACTGGCTTTGGTGAGCCTCTGACTTTTTTCTTTAGTGCCACCAGTTGTCAGAGTTGTTGCTTATTCTTTGAAATCTCTGCTATACATAGTATATATGGAAATTTAATGGATGGAATAACATAACATTTTGTACAGATATTCATGGTTCCCAGGGGATCAATCTTAGTGATTCTCTGACTTTTTTTTATTGCCACCAGTAAGCCAAAGTTTTCAGTCATCCTGTGAAATTTCTACTGGATATGGAAATGCCCATGGTGTCAAAATCACATATTCATTCATATCATATATGGGTATGATGTTGTAGACGCATTCTTGCAGCACAGCCTGTTTTTCAAATTCTGCTGTTTGTGTTGGAAAAGGTGTATGCATAGTCTTTGTACGCACATACCATTTATACATCCTGGCCTCTGGTGGGAAACCATGTTGTTTAGCCACATTTGCGACACAGGAAGCAAACAACATCCACAGCACGACAGAAAATTAAACCTTCAGAAAGAGGGAAACAGGTCACATGACTGAGGAAGTGCTGTATCTGTCATCCATGTCCTAATGAGCCAAAAAGCAAAACGCTTATCTCTCTTTCTGACGTAGTGTTGTTCAGTCAGTAGCATGAATACAGTTTGTCTTGTTAGAAAATAATCATTCTGTTTGTGTTAGATTTTATTGACTAATATCACTGATCCTGGGCATGTTTAGTAATGTCAAGTCAAACAGATGTCTCTCAGCAGCTTTAATCTCTGCTTGAACAACGCTGATTTAAATGTAAACAGACACCACTCACTCCTCTCACTTATTAACCAGTCAGTCTGCTGCAGTTGACCTTTCTTTAATCTGCTCACATCAAACTTACATGTAAAACTCCTCCAACACACTTTCACTCTGAGCCCTGTTGATATAGATATAAACTTAATTTGCATATTTCTCAGCATATTTTTTCATCCACGCTAGCAGCACACCAGTACAATGGATGGAAATGTCACTCAAAAAGTGGCCAGACTGAAATATCTGAACAGCTGCCAGGTGGGTTGGTGTGAAATTTGGTGCAGGTGTTTATGGTCCCCAGAGGATGATTTCTGATGACTTTCATGATCCCCTGACTTTTCGTGTGGCTTTGAGTGAAATGTTTGGTACAGACATTCATTGTCCTCTGAGGATGAATCCTGATGACTTTGATAATTCCCTGACCTTTCCTGTGGCTTTGAGTGAAATGTTTCAGCAGATATGAGATGGACTGATATTTGGTACAGGCATGTACGGTCCCCAGAGGATGAATCCTGATCACTTTCACAATTCCCTGACTTTTTGTGTGGCTTTGAGTGAAATGTTTTAATGGCTATGAGATGGGTTGTCATGAATCTTGGTACAGGCATTCATGGTTCCCTCAGAATTAATTAGTATCACATCGGTGATCCTCAGACTTTGCATCTAGCCTTAGGTCAAAATTACAGTTTGTTATGATATCTGCAAAATTAATGAGATTTCCTTTAAGCCTCAGCTATCCTACTTTTATTTTGTAAGTTGTGATACACTCTTAGGTGTCCTAATATACAAAAATAACATTTAAGGCAGAAGTAAACAACTCCAAGACACAATGAGCAGTGTCTGACCCACTGAATATATCATATTTTTTACTTCAGGACATATCCGAATGTATGAAGCACTTACGCCTTAGTCCCATGTGACAGCAAAATATTATATACTGTGGTCAAATCTAAATCCATTTGTCAGTCTTAAGTCTGTGTAATAATGAATGTATGTACAAGAAATTAAGTGGATACATCCAAACAGTTTTTGAATCTAGCAAGAAAAACCAGACAAAAATATTGTTCTCGACCTGGGTTAGTTGACCAGGTCTCTATTTGAGATGAGAACTTTTGTGGCTGTGGCATAATTTTTTTTATAAGGAACCTACAACAACTTCCCAGAAACTGTCAGAGCTGATATGACAAGTATTGAATTGTGAATCACATGAGGAGTGACAAATGGAGTCAGCTGGAAAAACCAGCGACTTCACAGATTAGCGACAAGTGACATAACCGCACGCACCCTCGGCCTTTCAACACTTATCTGCTCACTATATCAGTCTTGTTTTCTAAATTTGTGAGGGTCATGTATGTGTGTGTGTGTGTGTGTGGCCAAGAGGAAATGAGGGCGAGCCGGGTTTCCTGTGTTTTCTAAGGAAACTGTACACAGGCTCTTCTGTGTTTGACTCTGTTATTGTTTCTGAGGAGATCTTAACTGACCCTTTGAACCGAGTGAGGCCCACCTGTACTCAATGCAGCACTGAACATTAGCTTACATCTGCTAATGTACACCAATATCAGCAATGGACTGGTTCAATCTTGTTGTCTAAACTTGCTCAAACCTGGAGGAAAAAACAGTTCCTATCTTCCCACTGCTGATCAGTCTGTTTCCAATCAGTGACAGTTCAGGTGGATGATACCACAAAATTTCATTTAGATCTCAAGTAACACTGGAAGTAAAGATATCAATACTTTTTATCATTAAAAGCAGCTATTGTAATACACTGTAAAATGACATTTTTCAACAATGGAGTCTGGTAGTGATATATAGTGATGTTTCAGGTTAAACAAAAAGGATCTTACTCTTTAATAAAAAGGTCTATCTCTGTAGGAATCCTATCCATCATATATATCACTACCAGACTCCATTGACAAAAACAGTAACAGTAATGTGTTATTGTGTGGTACTTTTACTAATGTAAAGGATCTGAATACTTCCTCCACCACTGAAAGTCACACAATAACACAAACAAACAGGTGGAGGCAGTGGTATTCCAGCAGCTTTACCTGATGTTAGCTTTGTTTTGTAAAGTTCTCTCAGCTCCAGTTTCCTCTGTACGCTCTCTCAGCCACACTGAGCTTTTTTTGGCCTCTTCAGCACAAATGTCACTGCATATAAACAGTACAAGCAGCTGCTTGTCATCTGTGTTTGTTTTGGTACAATAGCACATGGTAATTGGCGTTCTCGTGGGATTTGAGTATTTGTCTCCTGACCAGTGGTTCATTTTGTTGTCTCGTGTCATCGTAAGCTTATTACTTTTTCCTGACTTTGAAGTTTTTGATGAATCTTAATGTGTGGTTTGTCCAGTCTTTGATGGTTTCAGCTTGTCATTAGGTTTGTAACAAGCTAAACAAGGTGGTCGCTGTACGTGTGAGCAAAACAGCAGTGTTCATTTGCCTAATCTGACATGACATAGGCATCAGTGGACTAAACAGTTGTTAATGCCAATATTATCTATGTAGCGATAGCAAAACTTACAACTAACTCCTTTTAAAACACCTCATTAATATGTTGTTTTTTTTTGTTTTTTTTTAAATGCTCAGTAATTTACTGAAACAGCTGTTCGCTGTAGTTTTTGACAACCAGCAGTAAATAGTGCATTTGTTGGGGATTAATTTCAGCAGCGTATTAATCCACATTTGGTGGTGTAGTGAATGTTTGGGTGAATGTGTGACTGTGGCAACGGTGATGTGTTTTTGAATGATGGAGCTCTTCAACACACAGGAATAAGATCACACAAGACCACACACAAAATACTTGTTACTGAGAGACGTTCATTGTTGTCATTATTTTCATTGTCATTTCAGAGTCATTCACAATAGGAAAATACAGAACATCACCAGACTTTATTCTATAAGGTACTGAAGCAGAAATGGGTGTGTTTTTGTGATGGCAGCAGAGAGAGAACAGAGGGAGACAGTTTAGACGAGTGATGGAGGAAAACAAAATGATGGCCGGAGGCAGTGCTAGTCCTAACGTGTGTGTGTGTGTGTGTAGTGTCTTTGTACATGCACACACCTTTTCACCTTTCCCACCCTTTTCTCTTTCTCCCTCCTGAGGCTCCCATTCATTCACAAAGTTTTTTTTTTAATTCTCTCCCCACTGTCCAATCAGCCATCTGCCTCAGAAAAACAGCCCCTAACTCGTCTCTTAGATTGCGTTTCAATTCCTCGCTGACTCACAGCATCACCTCCTCCCCCGCTCTTTCCATCGGAAGGGAACATGCAGGCTCATCGAGCGGCAATGTCATGTCATGTCAACAGAAAAAAACCTGATGTTGGGTGGAAATGAATGAAAGTTTGAAACTGAGCAGCAGTGACAAGAGGAAGTCTGGCAGTAGTTTGTGTTCAGTACCAGACTTCATTCAGCTTTTAACCAAATTAACCTTAGAAAAATCAGTCACATTTATCCCTTTAAGTCTCTACTTTTGGTCAGTTTTAATTGACCAAAAGTAGTGTGTGTGTGCTTATATTACTCATGAAGGGAGGACATAGCACGGTCACATTGTGGGGACAAAAAGCAAATCTCATTGATGTAAACTTAAATTTTAGGGTGAACTCTTGGTTTGGGGTTAGGTTTAGGCGAGCAGTAGAGAATGTAAGTCACTGCAATGTCCTCTGAAGTGATTAAAACATGATTTTGTGTTTGTGCAGGTTCTCGGCCGTGTGTTGCTGCTCCAGCTAATCGACGACCTGGTGCGTGGTTACCGAAACAACGAAACGTGGTCGTTGCAGTTATTGAATAGCACCCGCATCCACATCCTCCCGACAATGAACCCCGATGGCTTTGATGATGCAGGCACACACTGCCAGTACAGCCAGGGCAGGTACAGACACACACATTTTGATGCGTTTACCATTTTTTGTTCTGTGTCAGCTGTTTTTCATCAAACAAGCTCTGACAAAGCTACTGTGCACTACCAGCTCAGGTACAGCAGACACAGTTAGAGACCAGCTGATGAACACAGTGGAGCATTTAGCAGCTAAACAATGAGATATTTCCTTCAGGTGGTGGAGACCAAAAAGAGAGGGTAAAAGAGAGGGAATACTTGACACAAACACTGCTCCAGTGAGATTAAATTTAAGGTGAAAGTCAGGAAACATGTAAACAGCTGAGTGATACAGCAGTTGAAGCATTTTTAGTTTCTAAAATGTGATTGATATCCTAGTGAAAATTATTTGTGGGCAAAGCATCGTTTCAATCATTTGATCAAATCACTCTCAGATGTTGTGTATGCTCTGATGAGGGTCTGACAGACTGAAAGCTCAACAAATAAAGTAAAAACACTGCATGTATCTAAGTGTGCGGAGATCTTTTTCTGTCATCTTGGACTTTTTGATGCTTCCAGCACCTTAGGAAAAAAAAGTTGACTGCATAGAGTGGTAGTCACTCTGCAAAGGATCACTCACAAGCAATGACTGTGTATCTCTAAACGTGAAGCCAAAACATCTGGTCTCAGATACTCTTTCAGCGACACCATTCATGATGCTCTAAATATATTCTTTTGGATTAATTTTAAACTGGATGTTATTCAACACTATTAATTATTTTAATCCCCCTAAACATAAACAAAGTTGTTGACAGCGTGTCCAAACACACAACTCTGAGCCTTGATATCACTCTTCTATCCACTATGACACATGAGCTATATTGACAATGATAGTATTTGTAATGTTTTACAGGAAAAAAGACAGATTCTGGTATATAGATAATCAAAAATGATCTTTCTGACAGATAACAGAGCAACACAGGATAAGAATTTAAAATGTATATATTATTTCACTGGGTCCTTAAGAAGTTTAAGAAGCAGATGGATCAGCTTAGGTTGTGCCACAGTACATGTCAGTCTCCAAAACGTGTGTGTGTGTGTGTGTGTGTGTGTGTCAGACCAAATGTCAAAACAAGATGTTAAAGACTTCAGGAGGACAAACACACTCAAAGCCGACATGCTTGTTGAGTATAGCCTAAACTATGCGACGCTCCAACGCCCAAAACACTCTGATAAGCAGGAAACCAGATGCACACTGTTGATCTATATCATACACATACACATAACAGTCACAGTAAAAACTCTAAGTATCTAATTAGTGTTTTGACTTCTTCTAAAGACTCCTGTATTTGTGACACGTCCATTCACACAGTCTTGTTAAAAAATAAACAGGTTCAAATAAGTGTATGTGTGAATACATACGCAATAAAATAAATAAATAACCTTATAAGAAGATGTGTATATATATCTATGAGTCAGCAGCTTGTGAGGTCGCTCAATGACCTTTGACCTTAGCTTAAACACTAATAATGCACTTGTCTTTTTTTTTGTCTGTTTACTTTCTCCCAGTGTTTGTTTGTTTGTTTTTAATCATAAACTCTCCCATATAAATAAAGAGACACTCACTTCCTGGGTACACTCAGAGGATCGTGGGAAATGGCTGTCAATATGAGTGCCTTGCTTACAGGACCCTCAGCACATACTCCAAAACTGGAACCAGAGAGTGTCTGTGTCATCTCAGTGTAAACAGTGTGTATGTCTGTCCGTCTATTTCAGGTTCAACCAAAATGGCATCGATCTGAACAGGAACTTCCCGGACGCTTTTGCTGGTCTCCGACGGCAACCATGGCTCGATGAGGAGAAGAGGGAGGCAGAGGTTGGTCAGCCATGTACAAATACTCCAGTATAAGTACAAATCCTGCATTCAAATTCCATCTAAAATCAAAGAGCAGAAGTATCAAAAAGTATACAAAACATCACTGGATGCGTTACAGGTCAGGGCTGTGATTGGCTGGTTGAGGACTGAGAGTTTCGTCCTCTCTGCAAACCTTCATGGAGGAGCTCTGGTGGCCAGTTATCCGTATGACAACAGCAACGGAGGTAAACACACACACACAAAAAGTGTAACTTCACAGATGAATAAAATTGTATGTGTCAAACAGCAGCACTGTCTATTTTTTATTTGGAAATCCGAATTTTATTCTTCATTTATAGTCAGCCATTTTGAATTACCCTGTGTACAAAATGTGCTGCGCAAATAATGTTACAGAGCCTCCTCTCTCATTTAAACATCATTTTCACATCTACTGTTTGTAAAATTTGAGCATTTAATATAACTATGCTCTGTTTTTTTCTCAGGAAGTGAGCTGGTGGGCGGGGCCAGCGTTACCCCTGATGACGACGTGTTTGTGCACCTGGCCAAAGTGTACTCCCACAACCACGGCTCCATGCACCAGGGTGACCGCTGCGACGACAACGCCTTGTTCCTAGATGGCATCACCAACGGATACCAGTGGTATCCTCTGTCAGGTCAGCACTTTGCTTAAAGTGTTGTTTAATATTTTTTGCAAGAGACAACAATCTGAGCTGATTCAGTGAACACAGTAATGGAGTAAATGTATTTAGTTACTTGCACCACTGCTCCTCACCTTAAAGGTATTTTTCAACCCATATTTTCAGGATCATAAGTGTCTGATAACATAATGGATAAGATCCTTTTAGTTTCACCAGAAACACTACCAGACTCCAAACATGGATGGTCTGCAACACACAAGGAATACCACTGCTTCCATCTGTTAGTCTGCGGTCAGCAACAGTACTATGCAGTATCTGAACACTTCCACCACTGAAAGTCACACAACACAAACTAATATGAGTGTGTATCTGCAGCTCCTGTGTTCTGTGTCATCGAATATGATATATAGTGAAGTTTCTGGTTAAACTAAATGATCTTACTGTTAAATACAATGTCTGTCTGAGGAATCCTATCAGTAATGTTGTCAGACACGGCACCACATACCTCCAATCTTATCTTTGCTGTAGTCTTAGATCACCACAGCCACCCAATGCTTGCACTGAGGTCCACCATGCTCCTGCAGAAACCTGCAGAGAACAGACACATGCCTGTTCATCACTGCTTCTGCCTCCTCTGGTTTCCCTGCTGCAGAAACCTGATCTCTGCAAACCAATCACCTAACTGACAACAGTCCCAATTCTGAGGCCACCAGGCACTGTGGATTTACCTGTCACAAAGACTGTCACCTGCTGAAGAATTACCAAAGTTTCTCCCCGAGAAAAACAGAGATACAGTTGTTCAGGTGAATCTTGTGGTCCTGACAAATAACTCTCCTGTCGCCCACTCATGCCCGCCGGTAGCCAAGCAGTTACTGAAGCAAAAGCTTTCCATAATCTATAATTAATCAGAGTTGGTTTTGCTTGTTTTGTCTTGCCCCCATGTCGCTCGAACCACCCTTTATGTGTGTCTCAAAGCCCAGGTGGGATGCAGGACTATAACCACGCAGTGTCCATGTTTGAGTTGACTCTGGAGGTGTGTCCTGCTGCAAAGCTCCTCCAGTCAGGGAGCTTCCTGCTCTGTGGACAGAGAACAAGAGTGGGCTCTGCATTTCATCCAGCAGGTCCACCTGGGTCAGTACCTGTTTGCCTGCACTGGTCTGTTCGCTACCTGTTCATGTGTTCACCTGTCTTTCTGGAGTTAAACTGAACTGTCCTATTTGAGTGCTTAATAATCATCTTATATTTGTGTTCAGGGGTCAAAGGTCGGTTTGATGCTTCAGGAGCGCCAGTGCAGAACGCAGTAGTGTGGAGGCTGTAAGGCTCGTGAGGAACATGTGTCCGTCAGAACTCAATTCACATGGAGAATACTACAGACTGCTGCTACCTGGAAACTACACCTTCACAGTAGCCACACACACTCAGTGATACAGTGACCTCTAGTGTGAGTCATTGCAGTTACACTCATTACATTAACCCTTTAACGCCTTTATTGTCGCGACCCAGATCATACTGTCACCTGTATCTGCAGCCGAGAAGGAGGCATTCCCCTCAAATGGTTTGCATTCTAAATATGGGCCTAGGAACCAGTGTTAATTGGTTTATCAGAGGATCAAGCCGATGTGACCTACATCCAGGAAAGTTAGTATAAAAACTATAACGTAACATGTAGTCTAAATAATTGTAAATAATTTTGTGGTTTGTTGCGCCCCACTGCTGTTACCATTAATGCCTGTTTTCGCTTAACGGTAATCATACCTCAATGTTATCTATTTTATAAAGCAAGTAGACAAATTGACAATCTCATCACTATATCAGCTTGCTGTTCACAAATAATTATTTTTTTTTATACAATTGTAACACCGCATCAAGGGGTTAACAACACTTTTCTGGATCTCTTTGACCAACAGTGACGCATCTGGCCGCGGAGGTTTAATAGAGGATACTTTAACACCCAGGACCTGATCGATACTCTGCCAAGTGAAATACTTCTGTTACAACGCACCCTCAACCTGATCAACGGGTTAACCCACCTGCTATCCACCTGTAAATTACACACCTGGAGGCAGGTGGGAGCCACGGAACATGGACAGGCCTAGGCCTGCTCGTGTGGCCCAATCCATTACTGCCTGAAGCCACCTGGAGCTCTGGTTTTAAAGCAACGCTTTGACGACAGATTCTTGGCCATCTGCGCCCACATGTCCTCCCTCAGCTGCCATGGTGGTCCCGCCTCCTTCTCATAGCCAAGATGGTGACCGTGCCAGAAGCGTCCATTGTCCACCTCACCCGCCTTCATCCTGGCTCTATAGCAAGTGCATTAGGGGCATGAATCAAGATGAATCGCCTTGTCCTCAAATTAAGACATTTTGCATATTGGATCGTCTGAAAACTTATGTCCGTGTTGAACATGACACGTGCGTTTTACAGATTGGCCTAATTTGAAATTGAGCTGCGGTGTCAGATTACAGGAAACATTTATCTGGCCACAAAATTTCTCCAGTTTAAATGCTGCTGCATCAAATTCAATGGTGTACCAATTGCTCTATCTCACACTGTGAAAAAAAAAATGTATTGACTTCTAAAGAGACGTTGGGGTTTTAGACTCAACCTGAACTGAAGAGCAGGAAAAATTCCACAGGGCCTGCTTTCATGGCTGGGATGAAATGACTGCATCACCTGCAGACCCGCCAGAGGTGCTGTTCTCAGCGACCCGAAGCACTGAACATTCAGAGTCACGACCACGACAAAAACAGGAACGCGCACGAGTCTGGTAGTGACAGGCATGTTTCTCGGTTAAAATGTGGCAGTAAGGTTCTCAGTGGCAGGGCACGCCCAATTTTGCTCAATACTTAATTGATCTCCAGTTACTTGTCCCTATCAATCATTTATACCCAAACATGAGAGAACAAGTTCAGTTCAAAAACATGATATCCAAGCAAGCATGAGAACTTTCAGGAGAGTTACACAGTGCTGTAATAATAATAGAAACACAAAGTGCAACTTACCTGCCACTTTCCTGCACCACAGAGTTCAGTGCTCTGCAGGAATGCAACAGGTTTAATCTGGTTCGCCCTCTGCGGCTGGGAGTTTATTGTACTGAAAAGGGGGTCAGCAGGAGGAGGCAAGTTTGCCTGCCCAGCTATCTTAAGACATGACGTCTTTCCTGCTGAGACGTTACAGCATGAAGTATGTAGGGAGAGGATATGGCTCATTAAGGCAGTGGAGCTAGACTGTACCATGGAGGAGGAGCACTTTAAAATTAGCACTTGCAGGGATGTAACTTCTTTCAGGAAAGGTCGGGGCCAGGAGAAAAGACGCACAGTGAACAAGGCCACTGTAGGCCTGCCAGATCCTCGCCAGGACACAAACACACATTACCTGTCTATCCCAACCCACTGAGGGCGCTTTGATTTACAACACTGCAGGAACAACCGGAGCTCATCGTGGTTACGTTCAGCATTTGCCCTTTCGCTATTTCAACACAGTCATGCCTGCTAAATTCAGTCCAGTGGTTCTCAACCTGCTCTCACACTCAAAATAGCCTGTAGAGGACTTATTATTTAATGGAGGAAGAAAAAACCTCCGTATGAGATTTTGCATTTAATTTGCCTCTGCACTTCACAACAAAGAAGTAAGTTTAAAGTTTTATTGCAAGTCCCTTCAATCACTGTGAGGAAAACGGAGAAGAACTGTAATCAGAAGGTCATTTAGAAATTTTCAAAATAATGACTTACATTTTCTAAATAATGACTATCTAAGATTAAGTTTCATTATTTTGAGAGTTTCCAAACGAAAACCCCAAAGCAACTTTTCCATACATTTCTCTGCTACAATAGGTGTAGCTTCTAACGTCAAATAACAGAGAAAACTGTTACTACTTGTGCTTGAAATTATGCTGGAGAGAACCCAAACCTTTCGAAATAAAGAAACAACAACAAAGCACTCTAATATGTATATAAATAGATTGAAAAGAAAACGTACATAATGGCAAATAATCAATATGGACAAGGCAAAACCAACTAAAAAAACATGAAAAATATGAATAAAGTAACCCAACTATATAAATTAAAAATACATTTTAAAATACCCTGTTGCACCTGCTCCAGGTAGAAGCTGTGTAAACATGCATAAAAATCAGGACTGAAGATTAAATCAACTTGTGAAAAAGGAAAGTAAACGAAACATTGAAATTAACTGCTCGAATACTCATAGAAATTAAAACATGCACACTGTCAATTGAATTATATTTAAAAATAATATACCTTGCTTTTAAAGGTCACACAATAAAGAATCACTTATCCATATAATCTGATGACTGGGACCAAAACTGAAACAGTTTAAATCAGCTTTCAGTATCTGTACATAGTATATATTTATATACAGCATATAGACGCTTGGAGAGCAGCCCAGTAACCAAACAACAGGTGTGATTCTTGCTCACGGGTCAGAGGATGGGGAACGCCCTCGCTTAAGTGCTGCTGGCATTGATCCACACCATTTCAATCTTCTTCACGACTGAAAACCTGCCTCAGTGATTCTCCACTCAAACTTCTTTATTTTTGCCAAATATCAGGTTTCATGGCTTAAATGATGATATTAAAACCTCTGTTCCATGTTGAAACTACAGTGACCCAGGTCGAATACACCTGAGATGTTAGACCAGTCTAATTTTTACATTTCTTAATGTTTCATTACACTGTAAAACACCACAGACAACACTGAACTTACTTCTTTGACTTGACCTGGGACGTGAACTGCTGTCACTGCTCAGTAAGACCGGTTCTTGAAGGAAATATATTAAAAAGTCATAGAAAATTTTGAAAATTGTAATGTTACCGTACATGGTCTCTACCAGGAGCTCCTTTAACTTGGATTTAACTTTCTTAATGGTTTGGGAGCATGTATTTTTGTCTTAAACCATAGAACAGGCCGTACCCTTCATTCAAGCCAATATGAAGACAAGATGCGGCCTTGAAATTATTATGAGGTAAGTTATTGTCGGCATTGTACCGAGTCATGATTACAAGAGACAAAGTCAGAATTTGAAATAAGTCAAAAACATTATGTGAGAACTATAATGTACACCGAAGAATTTAATTCCAAATATTATTTTCTAAGTCACCCTATATACTGAATTATTTTAAATTGTAAAATCTGAATCTGAAAACATCATGAGACAATGTCACATGATTATTTTTCTAATAGCCTATCTTTTAATTTGCATAACATTTATTTATTTAAATGATTCTAACTGTCTTTTTTTACCGTGAATT
>BRZM01002430.1:0-18016 GCA_033238685.1 Lates japonicus | reverse complement strand
TTTTTTTTTTTTTTTTACAGTGACATGCACTGATAATTGTTTTTTACACTAGCACACTACTTTTTGCAGTGGTAAACATTAATGATTTTTTTTATACTCAAACACCTCTTTCTCTTGTCTGTGAAGGTTCTCAGTCATCCAGGTCATGGTAGTCTTAAGTGCTGAAGTTGAAGGCAACTGGACTTCTTTTTGGTTTCCTTGAAGACATTTCACCTCTCATCCGAATGGCTTCTTCAGTTCTGAAAACTAGTTGGGGAGTCCCAGGTATTTAACCTCTTGGGGTTATGAGCATCATTGCCCCAACCAGTCGTTATACGGATCGTTAGGGTCACATGTCTCAAGGTGTGAAAGGGGGCTGAATCTCCTGGCAAGGATCTCAGGACTGCATTGTAAGTGGCTGAAAGATGGTGTCTTAAGCCACCATCTCTGTTTAGAGATGGACATCCCAGGTGGACATAGATGGCCTCTTTTAGTCCTCTCTCAAACCATTTGTATTCTCTGTCCAAAATGTGGACACTGTCTTCATCAAAAGAGTGTCCCTTCTCCTTCAGGTGTAAATGAACCACTCAGTAGTTTTCAGAACTGAAGAAGCCTTTCAGATGACAGGTGAAACGTCTTCAAGGAAACCAAAAAGAAGTCCAGTTTCCTTCAACTTTAGCACTTAAGCCTCTTTCTCTTATTGTTTTTAGAGTAACATACATACACATACACTGACCTTGTGGAAATCTTCATGTCTGTCTCTTCTCTCTGTCACTCCAACTGTTTCCTGCTTCAACTCTGAGTCCTGTGGAGAAAAACCACAACAAACATCAGACACTTTTACACCTTCACAATAAAAGCACAGAGGGATTCTGTGTATTGAAGTTCAAACTGTCAGTGTTCTCAACTTGAAGCTATTAAATTTACCAACAAACCTGTAACTGGAAACATTTTGAGATTTTACATTAAATATTTAAACAATAAACCAAATGTAGATTAAATCTGTAGTTGTGTCATAAATCCTACATAAAACTCTTGTGTACTTTTTACAGCGATATTCATTTTTTGTTTTCTTACAGTCACACAGTTATCAAAACATAAGGTGGCTTCTTTGAAGAATCCAAAATATAAAACAGATTTTGGTTTTTTTGTTTGTTTACTACATAATTCCATAGGTGTTCCTTCATAGTTTTGAAGTCTTCAATATTAATCTACAAATAGAAACCATTGAATGAGAAGATGTGTCCAAACTTTTGACTGGTACTGTATGTCACTGTAAAAGCAAGTGCAAAACAATCATCAATGCACGTTGCTGCAATTTTAAATTAATTCAATCTTACTCACTCTCACATTATTTTTCAGGCGACAAGCACTTTCACACCTGTTCACACATTTACCTTACTTTTTACAGCAGTAAGAAGTGATAATTTTTTATGCCCACTCATATATTTATCATATGTTTTACAGCAGCAAACAGTGATAATTTAAAAAAAAACATCAGACCCTTTGAAGCCTTCTCAACTTTAGCACAGAGGGTTTCTGGGTACTGATGTTCAAAATGTCTGATAGTTTTTTACACTCACAGTTCTTTTTTTTTTTTTTTTTTACAGTGACATGCACTGATAATTGTTTTTTACACTAGCACACTACTTTTTGCAGTGGTAAACATTAATGATTTTTTTTATACTCAAACACCTCTTTCTCTTGTCTGTGAAGGTTCTCAGTCATCCAGGTCATGGTAGTCTTAAGTGCTGAAGTTGAAGGCAACTGGACTTCTTTTTGGTTTCCTTGAAGACATTTCACCTCTCATCCGAATGGCTTCTTCAGTTCTGAAAACTAGTTGGGGAGTCCCAGGTATTTAACCTCTTGGGGTTATGAGCATCATTGCCCCAACCAGTCGTTATACGGATCGTTAGGGTCACATGTCTCAAGGTGTGAAAGGGGGCTGAATCTCCTGGCAAGGATCTCAGGACTGCATTGTAAGTGGCTGAAAGATGGTGTCTTAAGCCACCATCTCTGTTTAGAGATGGACATCCCAGGTGGACATAGATGGCCTCTTTTAGTCCTCTCTCAAACCATTTGTATTCTCTGTCCAAAATGTGGACACTGTCTTCATCAAAAGAGTGTCCCTTCTCCTTCAGGTGTAAATGAACCACTCAGTAGTTTTCAGAACTGAAGAAGCCTTTCAGATGACAGGTGAAACGTCTTCAAGGAAACCAAAAAGAAGTCCAGTTTCCTTCAACTTTAGCACTTAAGCCTCTTTCTCTTATTGTTTTTAGAGTAACATACATACACATACACTGACCTTGTGGAAATCTTCATGTCTGTCTCTTCTCTCTGTCACTCCAACTGTTTCCTGCTTCAACTCTGAGTCCTGTGGAGAAAAACCACAACAAACATCACACACTTTTACACCTTCACAATAAAAGCACAGAGGGATTCAAAGTTCAAACTGAGTTCACAGTGAATAATCACCCCCTAATGGTCAAACATCTGTCACTGTCTTTGCTGTGCTTTCTTTGAAACAAAATCATTAAAGTTTTGAGCTACATGTTTAATCTTTCTTTTAAACATACTTGGCTTTTACATAAGGAATAATTAAATTCCTGTATTTTCACAATAAGTGCATCGAGAAAATTTACCAACTGTTCCTCTTTATTACATGATTTTTACTAGGGATGCACCAATACCTATACCAGCATCGGGTATCTGTCCGATACCCTGTTCCTGTACTTGTATTCATAAAAGTGTCCCAATACCACTTTACGGCAGCGTGACGTTCAGTTGGGTGGTCAGGTGCTAATTGAGAGCAAGAAGGAGCAATGTCGGCGGTGTGGAGGTATTTCAAAGTGGATGATGGTGACATAAGTAAAGCGGACTGCAAATTATGCTCTGCAAAGTTGTCAAGAGGAGTGACGAAAGCGAGTACTTTCAAAACAAGCAATTTGATAAAACATCTAAAAAACCAACACGACGCCAAGTTCAAAGAGGGTTAGGGTCAGTCACAGCAATTTCTTACAGCCAGAGAATGAAACAATATCTGATGAAAATAAAACACGTTTTCAAGTAAATGTATGAAGTGTAATGGCATTAATAAGTACTCATATTGGTACTCGGTATCAGCAAGTACTCAAATGTAAGTACTTGTACTTGTAATTGGATTTAAAACATGTGGTATTGGTGCATCCCTAATTTTTACTGAAGGTATTTGAGATGTTTTATTAACTTGACCTGAATAATGTGGCAAATGGAGGTTAAATCCATAGTTGTGTCATGAATCCTGAACAGGACTCTCAACACATTGTGTTTTTAGTGAATTTTATATTTAACCTACGGTCTAAATTCAATCAAAGCTGCTGCAAAGTCTCCTGTGTGGAAATAATCTCCCAATTATATGTTGGATGAAGGACAGCTGATTTAGTCAAACAGAGGAAGATCCAGTTTCCAGTTGTTGACTGTTTCAGTTCTTGTAAATAAAACACTGAAACCTTTGTTAAAAGTTAGTTACAGAATAAACTCAATCTATGATCTGATGTCAGCTCGTCTCCTTTCAACTTCCTGTCCAACACTTCTGGAACTTTCTCTTCACATCATCACACAACAAACATCTCGTTACAGTTCAGAAAAACTCAGCTGTACCTGGAGGTGAAGGAGTAAACATGGCTCCTGTCAGGTGTCACATCATCTGTCTCCAGCTCTCAGGCTCAGATTAACCTCGTCTGTCTTTACAGGGTGGAACTAAAATTCACAGAACAAACAACATGTAAATAACAACGTGTAACCAACAGACTGAAGAGGATCATTAGATTTGAATCACTCTTCTTATAAAACAACAGGTGTTTTTTTTACCTGACATGTCAGAGGTGTAGCTGAATCTTCCTGTCAGCTGATTTATGTGGACATGGTTGTTCTACCTGTTCCCACAGAAATCAGCTGACAGGAAACTTCAGCTACATTTCTGCTGAAGACTGAGGCTCAGCAAGTGAAACATGTCAGCGGAAAAAACACCTGTTGTCTTTATATAAGAAATCAGTGAAGTAAACATGTAAACAAATCTGCAGGTCAATATCTCTCCAAGTTTTCTGTCTTTACATGAATATGAAATTAGGACTTCACCATTATGACAAAAATGATGATCATATAATGAGTTTCAAGGTGCATAAATCAATTATCTATCGCATTAAGACTTTATTAAGCTGAGAGAGAATAGCAATTAAAACAAACATTTTAAAAGGGTAATTTTTTACTTTCAAACCTAAAATTAAACCTTTCAAAATGTTAATCTTAATGTAAACATTTCTTACAGAAATCTCAGCTCATACAGTGAAGAGGGACACAGTCGAAATCTAATTTTCAAACCTGTACTTAACACAAAACTGCTCAGTCAAGTATCAATTCATCTCAAACAAATGACTGATCACTGATATGCACAACAAGGGATCAACGGCCAGATTACTGCTAAGTCTTCACTCACACAAAATGACCAGAAACGGGCACAAGACTGCAAAGACTCAACAAAAATGACCATGAAGAGACAAAAAGCTCATCATAAACAGGTGTAAAGCGACTAGGGAGCGAAGCAAAATGATGCAAAACTTGACACAAAACAATCACAAACCTGCCATACTGCCACAAAGAGACGAGAAAAATCGATGCAAAATGACCACACAGAGGAACAAAACGATCACAACAAGATGTTGGCCTGCCACAATGGAACAAGAAACGGCCACAAAGACACGCAAAATGACCAGGAACGGAAACACACACGAAAACTACCATAAATAAGCATAAAGCAAGAAATAAATGATGCAAAACAACCAGGAAGACACAAACTGCCACACCACAAGATTACAAGTCACCGCAAAGATACACAAGGCAGAAAATCATCTTGTAATCCTCCGTCCATGTTAGAGGCCACATCTCATGTCAGAGTTTAGTTGAGAAACAGCTGCTTTAGTCACAGAAACACAAACACACTCTTGCATTAAGAGAGAAGGCTAATGCTAACGCTAAGGGTCGCCGCTAATCAATTAGCTCGTTATCTTACCTTCGCCGCAGGTGTGCTAAACGGCCAGACTCAGTTGTCTTCGACAACAACAGCTCCAAAGCTTGTTTTTAGCATCCAGACTTCTTCAGGTATTTCGTTCTCTCAGTGCTAACAACCCAAAGCGACGAATCGACGACTCAAACGATGGTTTTACTCCGTGTTTTCGCTCGTTTTTCCGACATTGTCTGCCTGCCGTTCCCTTCCCTCTGCGCAAGTCAAGGCCAATGACGTCAGACGCACCCACACGAGACACACGCTTCGGGAGACAAACACTGATTGGTCGGTTGAATATACCCCTCCCATTTTGCCTCTGATTGGTGGAATCAGCGGAAGTTGTTCAGACTGTATATAAATATACATATAATAAATATAAATATACAGTCTGTGGTGAAGATTGAAAAGCGCTCAGAGAAGACATTCTGTACAAAGGAAATTCGGTGATGTGTGGGTCTATCTACGGCTTTAAGGTTGAATTAAGTCCTATATATCCTGGTTCAAATCGCACTCGGTGGGAGAACTCCTACTAATCTAGAAGAGATGCAGGGGATATTTTTTTCATTTTGTTAAACAGAGACATAATATAAAATCTTCCTTATGATACACTTTTAACAGGAATCAGTGTGTTTTCATAGTATTTCTGCTACAGTTGGTGAAGCATGTAATTATAAAGGAGGTAGAATCACTCACATTCTTAATTGTCACAGTTTTAAATTAAAAGTTCAGGATTTAAATTTCATTTTTATTTTGAAGTTGCTATCTGCAATTCCACCCATGGATTACTGTGATAGTGAAGAAAAACTAAAAGCTGAATGACAATCACAATTCTGAGATGGACTTAAAATTTACACAGGATCTTTGCCTGGTCCAGAAGGATGAGGAACACAGTTTAGATTTTATTCCCCACCTCCTCTTGTTAATCCCCTCCAAACTGAGCTTTAATCTCTCCAGTACAGATGAGGTGGAAATACTTGTTCATCATTCTGTACTCATCTGACAAAAGAGATTCAGTGAGACTTACCCTCTCTGGGTATCCTTACCTCTGATGTCCATCACAAATAAACTTCCATAAATCTGCACAGAAATCAAACAATAGACAAGTCAGAACACTGCAAACAGGAACTGCTAATACTGCAAAACTGTAAATAAATATAGACTTTAAAATGTGGCTCAATAGAGAATAGCAGTACTTACCTGTAGTTTATGTTACGACAGCACATCTGATGACTTTTTACAGGTCTTTCTCTCCTGACGACTGGGCTCATCATTATTCTGTGGTAGTTTAAAAATTAGTTGATCAAATCTAATTTTGTCCTGTTGTGGGAATTAGTTTAACCTGTTTGCCAACAAATACAAAATTTCTTGAAACAAAAAAGTCAATTATTATTTATTTAAAGACACTAGAAACAGGAGAGAGGCCTCTACAAAACCATTTACAGGCACTATGAATCCATCTGAGAGAGAACACCAAGCAAATAATTCATACAGTTTACACTGAGTTTAAATTATTTGTTCATTATTGTCCATTTTTATTCAAAGCAAATTTGACTTTGTCTTGTTCTTGGTGTGACGACACCACCAAATTATGCTTCTAAACTAAACAAATTTGACTTACTGGCAGCAAACTCTCTGCTCAGTTACATGAAGAGTATGTGGCTTTCATGTCTTTACAGTTTAAAGGCTCTGAGAAGAAGGCGATGTGCTGACGTCATCTCACAGCAGGAGCCACTTTACTGTTCGTACCCTGGTGGGCTGAGTCAGGAGCCAGCAGATTTTCACCCCCAAACAAATCAAACGTCTGCCCAAAAAAAAAAAGAAAAAAGAAAAGGTATTATCTCACCTTTATTACTTTTATACTGTAAATCTCTAAATCTTAATAAATCTTATTCTGCATTGCCCTTATAATTAGTACCAAACTGTGTCGCCCTCTGTTGGAAATATCCTTTTAATTAACAGCTAATTTATAGGAAATTATGAGGAAAGTTTCAAGGAAATTATCTGGAAAATACAGGCCATTAATTTAAGTGTTGGATACACAGATGATACTTTGAAGGAGACATTCAATGTTGGTTTTGGTCTTTTCATGGGATTTGTTGACAATAAGAAAAATATTACATATCAGACTTGTTATATCACGTTTACCATATTCTTTATCTGATATCCATGTTTTCCTTAGTACCACTCACTAGGGCTGCAACCTAGAATTAGTTTTATTATCAGTTAATCTGCTTATTATTTTTATTACTTATCACTTGGCCTGTCACTGTAACAAACACACCAAACTCTGTTTATAATTCTTGATATTTTCAAAGTTTCCTGGCCTTGATATCAGAGATGAACGCTGGTTTTTAATGACTTCTGAGTCTTTTTAACTGGTCTACAGTTCAGCATTACTCTTGAACTTGCTGGACCTGATTCCAGCAGTTTAAGCTGCTGACTGTCACTCAGTTAGAGGGAGATTGTACCTGCTCACCACAGTTACACAGAGCAAGAACAGGTGTTCAGGGAGCAGAGTGGGAATGACAGAGGCTCCATTGTCCCTGTTACAAGTCAGTGAACCATCACAGTGATTCTGAAGCTGAGATTTTGAGATTAAATAGTTGCATTATGTTGGTTTAACTAGAGAATGTTCAGCATTTTTGCTTGAAAAATGGCTAAAATTATTTATCGCTAATCAAAATAGTTGGTGATTATTTTACTGTCTGAGTCAATTGTCTCCTATTTTTGATAATGAGCTGACAGAGATTCACTGTCATATGCAGGATGCCAACAAGGCAGAATGAAAAGCTCCCAATGGAGTCCTCAGTGTTTGGAATAAAAACCTTCAGCTACGATATAAACAGCAAACCTGTCCATGTTTCTTTGAGTCCAGGTCGACATCCGCTTCCATAAAAGCATAAAAGTCTAGAACCAGTTTGTCAAGGTCGCTACAACAGGCTCCACAGTCACGCAATTCCTTACAGACCACGTCGAGAGAGAAGATTAGCTCCACTGAGTCCTGCTGCTGTTTCCCTTTTGAGACTTGGTGGGCTCCTGATAATACCACTGAGAACCTGAGGACACCAGCTTCTTCTTCTTTTCCCTTGACAAACCCCTTCTTGCTGTATCTTTCTTCTGCAGCTTCCTTCAGTTCACAGACAAAAACAACAAATAAACTTCACTTCCACAAGATGAATTTGATGATGGACACAGTGAAGAAAATAATCACTGCACTGGGTCATTTATTAAGTAAATACTATACAATTAATGATAATGAATTACAAGATTAATTTACTTTTACAATCAGTTTTTAAAACATCCTGATTCAACTTAAGTGATTGAATTATTTAATATCCATTTAACTAGTTGAGCACTTTTATCTTAAAGGAACATACCAGTGTTTTTTTCTTGTGTTTGTTGATTCATTTCATCTTACCATACTTCCTCTTTACTACAACAGAACTTTTTAGATTTCTATTGTGCAAAAACTAAACAATCACTGATTTTTACTTGATGAAAACCTGAATTTTGTCTGTAAATACTTGGGTAGATTTCAGTTCAATCTGCCCATTATTTATCTATAACTATTTTTATCCTATGTAGAAAAAATGGACGCCACTAATATTGAAGTTTGGTATTACTGACCCCATATTATCTATAGTTTACTTATTTATTTTGTATGTTTTTCTTGCTACTCATTTATTATTATTTATATTATTTATTTATTTTTATCATTTATTGTATTTTCTTAATTTGATTTTTTGTATCTAACCTACAGTTTAATTTGTTTATGAAATCAGTTTAGTTTGATAATAAATGGTATATATCTATAGAGTTTATCCAACTGTATTATTGTGATTTATTGCATTTTATATTACTTCAAATACCAATAAATTTATTTTCATCCACTAATCGATTAATTAATTATATGCGGTAAACTACTGTATATCTTGCTGGTAAACTTCCCTCCAGGGGTCAATACAATCTTTAGTATTTGCTGATAAAGTGTAGTAGCATAGAAGTATTAAGTAGCATAAAATGAAAATACTCAAGTATAAGCACCTCAAAATTGTACTCAAGTACAGCACTTGAGTAAATGCACTTAGTTACTTTCCACCAATGATTTACACATATCAGTATACAACATGTAAAAGCAGTGGTATGGTCCTTTAACTGCTGACAGTTAACTGCTAACATCATAGCTCTAATTACTGAAAAGGCAAAGAGAAGCAGGAGGAGGTCGTCAAACACACACAAACACACACACACACACACCAGCGTGCACAGACCTGGCTCTTCATTAAAAATTAGAGTCCGTTCCCCCACAGTGGCTTCCTGAGGGACGAGTCTTTGTCAACCTCTGAGGACAACACTTTCATTAATACACAACACACACAAAAGCACATGTCGTGTTGCAAATTAAATACAAATGTAGCACCAATAAAATATAAAATATATGTATGATATTGATACATGCACAAACTAGGGTCACAAAGATGAAACACCAACAAACACTCTGTGAAGTGATCAGTGTTTTATTTCTCCCATGCCCTCACTTATTTAAATTCAACAGGAAACTAGGGCTGTGTAAGCATGTGTGTGTGTATGCATGTCAGACATTAGGAACTGGATATAGTATTATTCATCTCTTGTATGCATATTATTGCCTCTAGCACTGTTAGCTGACCAATCTGATAAGTAGGTACTTGTTGTTTTGCAATAGGCTCAATTTATTTATTATAAGTGTCTGACAACATTATGGATAAGTTTCTACAGCAATAGACCCTTTTTTTATTAAAAGTGTAAGATCATTTTTATTTCTTGGAAACAGCCTATATACTCACTACCAGACTCCATTGACAAAAGCAGTAATTTTACTGGGCAAATTTAGAATTTCTGGAGATACCCTGCCTCCATTTGTTGTGCCAGCAGCTTTTCGAAGTGGTGGAAAAGTATTCAGATCCCCTACCGCCAAGTAAAGCACCACACAATAAGCATAAACTAACCTAACAGATTGGGCAGTGGTATTTCCAGCAGCTCCTAATGTTCTCTTAGTAAATTTACTTTGTCAATGGAGTCTATTAATATTAACAATGAAACAGCTGTTTGTGCCAAATCTTACATAATGTCCTTTACTCAAAATAAGTGTCACTAACTCTAATAACAGACAGAAACTTGAACTAATGTTAAAACTTTTGGAGATACTGTGAAAGTATTTTTTTATTTGTTTAAATGTAAATGTAAATATTGTAATATAGAAAGAGAAATAGGAATGTGTGTGTTACCTCTTAGCGATCCTACATCTGTACTTGAGGAATGTTGCTCAGGTCTGTTGGTAAACCCACATACACACCTCCATAGTTCCTGATCACACAAAAAAAACACACATATATTAATAATATACATTATATTTTAAATAAACATTAAGTGTAATACATAAACAGATACGACATGTTCGCTCTGAAAATGAAATGAATGACTCACTTCCGTTTCTCGTCTTCAGGCAAAGACTCATTTGATCTGTCGAGACACACACACACACACAAACAAACACACACAGACATTAAAACCCACACCCTGTACTGAAGTCACTAGATCTAATTTACAGGTAACATCAGAGAAAGGTCAGACAACACTGACATGTTTTAACATCAAAATGTGTTGGTCTTTTGTGTGTGTCTGTGTGTGTGCGTGTCAATAAAATGTACTTACACCTTTGATGAAGACTCAGCACGACCTGAGGTCGGAAACAGACAAACAAGATCAGTCATGAATTAAATCATTAAATCCTTTTTCCATTGATTTGATTCAGTGTTTCCACAGTTTAAACTAATCTGTGACATTTTCACATGAAGAATTTTTTTTTCTATCATCTGCCTTTAACAGCTGTAACACCACAGACTGATTTCACCTACAGCAACACGAAGAAGAGTAAAAAACGCATTAGGAACAAATACTAATCTAAGATCTATTACAGCATGATAACTAAGAACAAACAAAACCTCTAGGTGGTACGACAGAAAAGGTCAGGGGGTCACTGACTAATCTGCATCATCTTGTAAATAGTGCATTAAAAGTATATGTGTTCCATAAGAAGATTAGTGTACCAAAATAAAAGCCACATAATTTCTGCATCACCTATAATTTCCTTGATAAAGATACTTTTTACATTTTGTAAACAGCGGACCTTTAAATTCATTAATAAAACCAGACGAGGATTTGGGAGACATTTTCCATTCCTGAGTAGGGTCTGCAGGCTTCTATCCAACCTCCAACAAAAAGGGTAATGTCACTGCTTTATCCATCTCGAAAACCAGATTTGCTCTCTGCATAAGCGATAAATTGGGTTTCAGGAACAGATCGGGCAGTGATGAGTAAGGCAGCTTCTATGTTGCCTGAGAGGCAAAATCCAGGGCAAGAAAAGTCACCTCCCACTACTTGTAAAACTCAAATGATGAATAACTGGTCAACTCAAGAACTTCTCTCATCTGGATTCTGCTGGTTGGACATGGTTTATGATCTTTTCGTGACTTGGATATGGCAGAGGAAAGAAAACAACTCTAAAAATCAACAGTATGTCGTGTGGTGACAGAGATCATTTAACATTTATGTTTTTTAGCTGCCTTTAACAAACACAATTTCCCATAAGGCCTAGTCCTTTGCATGCTAATACTTCTCTGTAAATACCGTTCATGTCAACTTCCAAGTTCTTCCTGATACATTCGACTTTGCATTTATTAATACAGAAGGGCCTGAAAACAAAATATGGATGCCTCACATCAGCCAAAGTTTGTTGTTCAGTGTAATTAAACCCACATTTAATGGTTATGGTGTCAAGCTGTCAAAGTGAATTTAAAACCATGTTAAACTTACAATAACATGGATATACATATGCACCAGCAGATTAGACCCTTGTCTTTCCAGTCATTGTGATTATTTACAGATAGAATAATAACCCAGGTGCAATAAACAACAAAATTTACAACCTCAACTTATTCTCTCCTTGTTTTCAAAGCTGTG
This sequence comes from Lates japonicus, assembly GCA_033238685.1. NCBI lineage: Eukaryota > Metazoa > Chordata > Actinopteri > Centropomidae > Lates > Lates japonicus. The sequence continues at coordinate 5,994 of BRZM01002430.1, read as the reverse complement.
TCAAAGTCCAACAGTGTCCTTAATCCCTGAAAACTCAACGTCCACACTGATCACAAGAGTCTAACAATCACAAACAGGCTGATTACCTCCAAAAAGTCCAAAACAGAAAGGAAAGTATGTATGAAAACATCACATGTACAACAGAAAAGCACTCACTTTTCATCTCCCCAGCTGAAAAACATCACAGATTGGTCCTTTAACAATATTATAGGACAGATAAAGTTACTAAAATAACTTAAACAAGCCCAAAGAGGCAAAGAGAAGATCTGTTACAAAATACACTCTCACCTCCAGTGCTGCTGCTGGTGTTGTTGTTGGTGGTGGCTGGTGAGGAATTTCCACATCCCATCTCTCATCCGACTCCAAAACTTCGGGAGGCAAAGGAAAGAAAAAAGGACAAATGAGTGAGAGAAAAAAGAAATAAAGAAGGAAACAGGACGAAGAGAGAGAGAGGGGAAGAGGATAAAATGTCTCTGTTCACTCTGTGTCTATGTGCTGTACCTCTCAGCATGGAGAGAGGATTAACATGACGCCAAGGAAAGGGAGGAGGAGGGGGAAGGAGGAGGAGGAGGGGGAAAGAGGAGGGGAGGGAAGGAGGAGAGAGAGAAGGAGAGTGTGCTCACCCCCGCTGTTGAGGGAGCAGTGTGTGTTTTTTTCAGTGTGTGTCTCGTGGTTTGAAATCCCCGCACAGTTTGAAGAAAGTAGATCAAAGTCTGCTTGAATCAATTTAATTGGTGCATTTCTGCCCCAAACACAGCTGATGTGGGAGAGGAGAAACCAAACTTCCCCCAAACATGCACAGATTTATTTTAGCCTGTTGTCTGGACAGTGGTGGTGGAGATAATCAAAGTTTTTACTCAAGTAACAGTAGCAGTATCACTAGTTACTGGAGTTACTGCCTTGCAGTTGTACTCTGCCTTCTACGACATGAAATACGTCAGTAAATAGCCCACATGTGATTTTTAAGCTTTTCCGTGTTTTAAATAAGACGGTTGCTAACAAGTGGCTAAACGCCACACACAAAAACTGATCTACTCACCTGTCCACCTTTACAGCCTCATTGTGTTTCTACTCACACTCTTTCAAACTATCACTAACTTTCTAAGAAGAAATGCTTTTGTAGAAGAGATCAGAAGTGTTTTTGCAGATCATTACAATGCCACAGTAAAGCTGACCTTTGACCTTTTAGATATAAAATATCATCACTTCATCTTTTTGTCTTATTAGACATTTATGTGGAATTTTGTCATGATGAATTCCTATTTGTGGTCTTATGAAGTCACAGTGACCTTTGACCTCTGAACCACCAAAATCTTATCAGTTTGTTCAAACTGAACGTTTGAATTATTAAAATTAGTAGAAATTCCCACAGGAGAATGTTTGCCTGCCTCCTCATGTTTTCAATTTGTTTTCATTTAGTCATTAAACAAAGTGAAATTGGCCTGATGGTGGCAGTGGAGGAAAAGTGAAGGGCTCACCAAAGTTGCTAAAGTTCATCCTCTGGGGATCATGAATGTCTGTAGAGAATTTTCTGACGATCCGTCAAGGAGTGGTTGAAATATTTCAGCCTGGACTTGGACCGACAACGTCGCCAACATTTCCTGCGATAAGATCAATTCAAATTAAATTTGTGGATTTTGTTAAAGCCCCTGGTGGAGCCTGATGAAACAGTCATAACAGCCCCCTTCAGGACAAATAACATTATTTTAAAATTTAATTAAATCATGAAAATGCCCAAAAATGACCAGATTCTGGTCTGTGATCAGTTGACAGTAACAGTCCCAACAGTAAAGGATGGAGGACCAGCAACAGCAGAACCGAAAACACTCTGTTCTTCCTCTAGTACATTTTTTTTTTTTATTGTTCACTGGTCTCCTTCCTCTCTGCTCCTTTTGTGCCTCAACTTAAAATGACTCAGTGCTGCCCACACACACATGCATAACCCACGCATGGATACAGACGCACACACTCATGCACTCAACTTCAATTACAGGGTAAAAAAAAGTGACTTTCTGAATATAATTGACTGTTCTCGTCGTTTCCAGCAGGAAGTGAAAATGACTTCTGGACACATGCTGAGGTTTTTTCCATCAAACAGTGCTTCAGTGTCCTGAGCCTCCACAGAACCGAGTTTAACACACTGCTACTTTGTTTGTTCACTAGCTTCAATTATGCAGAATCACAACAAACTACAAATCTCTGCACAAAGCAAACTTGGCTGTAAACATGCACAGGTCTTGTACAAGGTTAATCATGCAGAAAGATTTTTTAAAAATAACAAAGAAGGAAGTGGAGGAAGAATCACAATCGTTTCCTGAGAGCATAATGCTTGTATTTTTTAACCTGGGCCTTATTTTCATGTGTTTTTGGGTGTAAATGATTGATGGGGCCAAAAATCTTTGGAATCAGTGCAGTAATTGATCAAGAACAGTGTACCCACCCAACCACTGTTACTATTGTACTGTAATCTCAGAAAATAAATAAATAAATTTATGACTTTAAATTTTGGGTAAAAAACTAGATATTGTGAGATTATAGTCACAAATTTGCAAGGAAATTTTTTTTTTTTTCTCATAAATGAGTGACTCGATTTTAAATCTTAAATTTGCCACCTCTATCTCGGTAATTCAGTTTTTTTGTTTTTGTTGTTCTGTTTTGGGCCTACAGTGACCTTACTTTGCCATCTTATACATGTATTGGAGTAGAGACACTTGAGGACGTTAATTATAATTTTCATTTTCCACAATTTTCTGACATTTTATAGACACCACAATTAATTAATAATCAGCAGATCCGTAATAAAAACAATTGTTACTTGCCTCCCTACGCTGATGTGGATGAGCATTTGCAAAATATTCTTTTTGGCCCCTGTTTAAGGCACAGAAATGTGTTAGTATTTTAGTATTTACAGAGGTTTTCATCAAACTTGAGTAGAAACTAGATTTTTTTTTCAGTAAAATGTGAAAGGTGATTAACCACTTAAGCAAATGATCAAAATAACTTTTTAGCAAATCCACTAATCAATTCATTGTTGCAGGTCTAAAGATAAGTATAAAGTTAAACTAATTATTGATTTAATCTTTCAATAATTAAAAAAAAAAAAAAAACACGGTCTTCAGATGAAAATAAATATTTAATTTGGACAAAAAGTTAATCTGCTTGACATCAGTTGATCCAGTTCACAATGAAAGAAAAGCAGAACAAACCACAAACGACAAAACGGAAACGTCAGCTGTGAGGTGCACAGGTGCATTAATCCATATAGGGCAGGAATCAACGTAAAGTGCATGGGAATGAATAGTGAATGTGTGGAGGGGGAGGTGTTTTACAACTGAGGTCTGTGTGGTTTGGAGGTTAGACTGAAGCTAGAGAGGAATGTTGGCACTTGTAAGACGTTATAGAAGCTCATTATGTGTTTATTAAACAGTAAATGTATATATATATGAGGTAATGACTCAGTCGCACTCAGTGACTCTCTTTGTACCCATTTGCATTGGTAGAACATTAACTCTTACCATTTATCCACAGTGTGGCATCTACTATGGATGAATGATGGCACTGTGGCTCACCTAAAACTTCACCTCAAATCACGCAAAGCCCTGACTTCCCTTTCTGATGACCACTTCCTCTCCTGATGCCAACTTCCTGTACAGTTGTGACAGTTCATCAGGTCGTGGCACCTTTGACTCAGGCGTGCAGGCGATGTCGAAGTCCGACGACGCCCGAGACGTCTGCGATGCCTGAGACGCCGACAGGCTCCAGTTCTGTCGGGACAATCAGCTCGTCGCTCTCTTTCTTGGTGTTGCTTGATGCGTCTCCTTGTTCCCGCCCCCCTTGCTCTGGTTGGAGGATCAAGGTGTCAGGCAAGCACGAGTCCATGTTCTGGGAGGAATTATTCGACAGAGAGGCGGACAGGGTCAGGCTGAAGTCGTCATTTTTTTCATGAGTTTCTTCTTCTTGATCGCTAAACAGCTCAGGTGTCTGTGAGTCAGTCATCCTGGAGGGGGAGGTGGTGGTGTTGGAGCATGGGGTTGTGATTATGGCTGTTCTGGCTGTCACTCAACATTTCTCTCTATTAAAGTCCCTCATTTGAGCGTTAGAGTCTCTTCGTTCTTCTTCCATCTTGTTTTCGTCTGGTTCTTTACTCCTCTCTCCTTCTTTTATCACCTCCTTTGTCGGTTTTGTGTCTCCTTTTCTGTCATGCTCCTCTCCCTCCTCATCGTCAACGTCATCTTCCTCTTCCCCATTGGACTCAGTGCAGTCAACGTAGTTGCGTGCAGCAGACTGTGTGTCTGTGACTGTCAGAGGTAAAGACTCCTCCACAGACACAGGAGGTGCTGTTCTCTCAGGACTTTTCTCTAAAATCAACAAATTTAGAAAATCAGCACAAACCAGGGTCACTCTCTTTTAGTTCCATTTTTGGTCTCTACCACCTCCTGAGAGAAACATCTGGGTGTTAGGTTTCTAAGGGAGTGATTGCTCTCTGTCTGTGTGTCAGATGGGTAAAGCCTTCCGCCGGCCCCACTCATCATGATTATCCAAGAAAAGCAGAATTAAGGCAACTGGACAAGATTGTGGGGGGGGGCTTCTTCAGTTCTCAAACCTCTTGTATGAGAGGGGAAACATCTTCACGAATCTACAACCAAGTCCAGTTGCCCACGACTTAACTTTTCTTGAATAACTATTTTGGTCATGAATGTAACACTATGAATGTCCCCCTATAGAGACTTGTCTGAAAATATGCGCTATTATGCCTATTTTTAAACAATAACATATCTTGTGCACACAGAGCAGGAATCTTTGCAGGTACTGTTCTGTGCGCTTGTGTCATGTTCGTGTTTTTTATGTGTGCAGGTTTTGAGACTAAATGCCTCTCTTAAAACAGCTGCCTGTTGCTGAAAATGAGAACACTGAGAATGAACCACAGCAGTAGAGTTGTGGGAGCTACAAATTCAGGTGATAATTATCTGTCAATTACATTCTACAAATATCGATTATAACAGCTTTAAGTATTTATGTACCTTTTTTTACTTCGTGGTTCAGCCCCATCTTCTTCCTGACTGGTGCTAAGTCCAACCCATCAAACAGCTCATCATCGCTCCCCGAATCTGAACACAGACGATTAAAAACACAAACACAAAACACAAACATTTAAATATAAAGCTGCAACTAACTTATTTTAATCATCATATAATCTATTTTTGTTAAGTTATTTTTGTGATTTGGAAAATGCCCACTATAATTTCCCAGCAAGGTGAAATCTGCAAATGTCTTGTTTAGTACAAGTTGCCAATTTATTTTCTGTAAAGCCATTAAGCAAGTTTCAGCTTTAGTTATATATTTAAAATAAATACACTGACAAGAGTTTGTGGTTTGCTCCTTGACAAAACTGATCAGATGAAAAGTCAAATATCTATTCAGTCATTGCTCACAATTCAATTTTTACCACCTCTTCATCTGAGTTTTAGTCATATGTTTTTGTTTTTAAATGACAAGGATTGAGGTTTAGGACACAAAATACAATACAATATAATAGCTACAATATATGTCATCTTTAATTATTTTAGAAAACTGAGTGTATTGTTCAGTCTAATTTCAATCAGTCTTGAAAGCCTCATGGATGCAGTTACACAGCTCTTAATCTGCCCAAGATGTGTGAAGTGATGAGGTGTAAGAAAACAAAGCATACCGTCTATTTGTAACATACCATATGGTGACCTGTAAACAAGCATCACAGCTACAGAAGAAGTTACACATGTTGTGGGCAACACCTGTCATGGTTATCTGTGTGTGTGTTTTGTGTCACCTTGTGTAGGTCGCTGCACCCTGCTGCGTTTAAGGACTCCCAGAGGTTTGTAAATAAACGCTGCCTGATCAGACTGGTTCCTGCACATCAGCTTCAACCTGATCAAACACAAAATCAAATGTTTTAGGTTTGATTAGCAGGTAATAAAGAAACTGAATTCATTCCAACAAAATATAATCTTTGTGTCT
>BRZM01002429.1:6459-17936 GCA_033238685.1 Lates japonicus | reverse complement strand
CCCCTCCCCACACCCTTCCTGATCTTTTTCCATGTGAAACTTCAGAGGACAAGCAAGTGCACTGGCTCATTACTACTCTCTTCTCTGCTACAATTAAACCTCTGCACTATCAGCCCTGCACTCTATTTCCTCTATACACCGCTACTTGAGAGAGGGAGGGAAGACAGAGAGAGCCGAGGTTGAGTGTATGCATGTGGAAGAAAGGGAGGTGGGGTGGGGGGTAGATACTAAGGGAGGAGAGGAGAGCAGAAGATGCTGAGGGAAAGAGGAGAGAATTGCAGAGGCGTATGACTTCTTCCTCTGACCAAGCAGAATACTGAATGACAGTGCTGCAGGTAGGAGCTGAGGCTGTGCTCTGCTCTTCAGAATGATATATCTATACATGCGCTCTCAACTCCCCCTGCATTGATCTGGCAAGACCGGGTAGCGGCAGCAGACACAAGGCAAGCAGAAGACACAGATGCTATTCAGTCATATCAGATGTAGGAAATGTCAAAGTGAAACTACCTGAAGCAGAGATGATAGTCCTTTGTTGTGAAGTGGAATGCAGCAGTGGTCTTGCACAGACTCTCTTTTGAATCTGTTTCACTTCCCCATGCTGAGGAACATGACATTGTGTCTGCCAACTGCTTTCTTCTCCCACAAACTCATTGACAAGCAGCGACGGGATGCACACATGCCTAGCGCAGCCTGGTTTGTGGCGAGTCCCAAAGTGGATCAGAGCGCTCTGTGTGCCTACCAGGATTATAAAAATGGTTGGAGGATTTCTCATCAAATAAATGAACTGACTTCCTGCCATTGCTGCCTGCACGAAAACAGCTCACGTTGGCGAAAGAGCACCCTTCGACCCAAAAAACATCTCTCTGTGCCAGTGATGTTAATGTACACTCCGGGACTAACCTACCACGACCTCCCGCTCTCATTTCCCTATGTGTTTTATTACACAGTATCAACTTTCCCTTTCTCCCTCATTTGTCTCTCTTTTTGTTTCTCACTCCCAAGCGCAGACACAAACACGGGCTGATGGATTATATGTAATCTTTTACTTCAGACTCATAATAATAAGGTAGAAAGAAAATAAGGCAAGGCTGAATAAGATTGAATGAGAAGTAACACAGCGTTGCTGGCTGTGTTTGGGAATAGTTCACGACACAAGGTGTAAACACACGCGTCAAAGTGTGCACTGATACACACAAACAAGTACACAAAACCATTACCAGTGTGTGTGAGTGTGATTTGTGCGCATGGATATGAGTGTATTAATATTCTCCAGGCGGCACAGCATTTCTCTATTAGCTGTCTGGGTAGCAGCTGGAGAGGTGATGCAGTCGGCGCTGCAGCTCTTGTGCTGAGGAGGAAATTGAGCATGCATTCTAATTCCTGTCTTAGAAAATAAAGGTCTTGTAAAAGAAAGGCATAATTAATGAATTCTGCTCTTGGGAAAGATATGTTCTTGTTGCTATGGGAATAAGATCCACTTGTCTTAGTTACCACTATCAGAGGCCTCTTTTCCAGCAAGCAGAACAATTAGGCCCTCATACAGTAGGCTACAATGGAAATAGGCATGTACACACACACACACACACATACACAAGCCAAGGCAGCACAGGTGTGCGTGCTTTAACTTAAACGTAAAATTAAGTGCACAACACCACTTGTCTTTGCTGGGGTATATACACAAACAAAATAAAGAGTGCTCAGTATCTTTTACTTTGTTTTGCTTGGGTATGGGTAGCACACTCTGGCTTTCAGACGTTCCAGCAATCACAGCCATTGTCTTGATATGAAACAAAGCAGGCCCATTGTGTCAAATCTACACCCCGGTTCTCAGGCGCAGGCCATGGGGATAAAACAGCTGTTCAACTAATGTCAGAGTATGACTCGCTCCCAGCTGTCTGCAACTGTTGCTGCGTACTGGTTAACCCTGACTGAACAGATGAGAGGCAGAGGAGAGTAGAAGAGAGTAGAGAAGAATGGAGAAGAGAAAAGAAGAGAAGAGTGGAGAAGAGAAGAGAAGAGAAGAGAAGAGAAGAGAAGAGAAGAGAAGAGAAGAGAAAAAAAGAAAAGAGAAAGAGAAGAGTCAGGGCCCAGGAGTGCTGGCAGCTGCCTAATGATCTCAAATAACCTCTGAGTTCTCCTAGCTACGCCTGCAACTGCTCCCCCTGAGTGCAAGGGTGCACACATTACCCACAAACACACACACACACACACACACACTCTCTCTCACACACACACAGGCGCACACACAGAACAGTCATTTGTTTTCTTCGACAAACACTCACACAGGAGCCTTTGTCTGTGTCTGCACAGTAGGGTTTAGACACACTGTAGTTTAGACAGACAACACACACAAAATACAAACACCACTCACCACTGACACAACTCCATGGAAAGGAGACATAGTATCACTACTTCCTCAATCTCAACGGACAATAGATGGAGAAATTGATACACCTGGACACAGTGCAGAGTAAACACACACTGACAGAGTGTAACTGTCTCCTGTATGTGTAAGCTATCCACGGCAGGCAACCACTGACCGTCTCTTTGTAGCACTTTTTTTTTTTTGCCGACGGTTTGTCTCTCTGTGTTTTACTTACTGCCTCACAACCCCCCCTGTCACAGCCTCTGTTTACGTCCACACACACACACACCTCCTACTACTTCCTATTTTCCTACATGTTATTTTTCATCCTGAATTCTCATTTCCTCCATTCTCTTACACACACACAAACACACACAGAGAGAGAGAGAGAGAGTACTAACCCTCCCATCATATATGCGCACCTCTCTTTGAAGACGTCCCCATAATTCCCTCCCAGTCAGGCCTGATTCCAGACAGTGAGTAAGAAGAAGAAGAAGAGAGGTGGAACAGCACCAGAGCAGTCTTGCTACCCAGACACTGACTAACTGAATGAAAACCAGACTCTCTCAGTGAGTCCGGCTCTCACTCTCTGTCTTTGTTTTTTCCTTTTCTCTCTCACTCTCTTCTGCCCTCCCTCTTCCGTCTTTCTCTGCAACTCTGTATCTAAGCTTACAATCTCTTACAGACATACACTTGTTGACACAAACATTTGATCTTATATTTATCTCTATTTTTTGTGAAAAACTTGCAAAAATACAAAATATTGCATATTACACCATTACACCTGCTCTGATTATTATATAAATTAAACACATGAAATAGGACAACCAGGCATCAGTGGAAGTTTTACTCAGGTTACAGGCAGGCGCAAGCATGGTCATGAGTAACAACCAAAACAGGTAAATGAACACCATTATTCGTTGATCACTGTGATGAAGATCTGAGCCACTTGTATCTCTTCATTGGTTATTTTTCTGATATTTACTGGTTCGTCGATAGGTAATGACACAGTGCATTAAACTTTAGGGACGGATAGTTACTATCAGCAATTACGCATTTATGGTGTTGGATACTTAACACTCATTGGGGGCACCAAAGTAGTGAATTTTAAAATCTAATCCACTGAAGTTTAACATTACAGGACAAATAGAACAGAGTTTATTTTCAGGTTTGCACTACTCTGTGACTTCTATCATTGATATAGAGGCTTGAATGGGAGATCTTCAACAACTGGTAATTGAAAACACATAAGAGCAGTGTCCTAGCAAAACCAATCACTGCCTCAGTGGTCTGAACTCTGTGTAGGAATCACTGTGTAGGAGGTCAGACTCACCACACAGATCTGTTAGGCTATCATTTACTGGCACCACTAAACCACTTAAAGCAGCCAATCAAAGAAAGAGTTTGGGCTCTAGATTCCTGCTACAATCTGGTGTGACCTACAGTACCTCTTGACAGCGCCTCTTCAGGACCTGCATTGATTTTGCATAGCCTCCTTCCACATCAGCCAGATGCCCATTATTATTGGAAACCCAATTATTGCCTGATGCCTATTTGCAGTGGCCTTATGGCCAATAGTGTGTGTTTAGTGACATCCATCACAAATAGTTGATGACTAACATATGTGACCAGTGTGAATTTGGGAGAATACTGATTAAAAGAACTGACAGCAAGTGAAAATGAAACACTTAATGGAAGACTGACAGGATGGAGAATTAAAGAAAATGAAAAAATATTTACAGATGAGGTGGAGTTTAACCATGTTGTGGTCCATATACACTACACCTGCTGAAGAAAAAAAAAAAGCATGTGTTTATACACATACAGAATCAATGTATAATAGACAGACAATGCCTGCTCCAGACTGTTTGCAGTGCCTCCTTATGGGATACACACACAGTGACTCACTAACTCAATTCCCTCCCTCTCCTCCTTGTGCTTCTCCTCATCTATCCTCAAGCCTGCCAAATAAAGGTGTGACAGAGAGACAAAGGACTCTCTCAAACGAGATGCAGCATCAGGGCCTAGCACGAATTTATCCAAAACAAACATTCTCCGGACATCTATAGTTTTATCGATTTATCTTTGGTATTTCACCAATTTGGGAGACTCAAAGCATCAGCAGTACAGAACTACTAAATATAAGATAAGAAAATACAGAGATGTGAGAAGAGGGGGGTGGCTGTAAGGGGGTAATGGGTGAGCAATGGTGAAGGAGGCTACAGGCATGGAACTGGACGTGGCAGGAACAGTGAGTTGGAGGTCCATGATTCACCGCCACTGATAATACTGCCCAAGGCGGAGACGAGAGAGAGATGAAGAGTTGGAGGATACAAAATGGAAAGGAAACCAGTCCATGTGTGTGGAGAATTGGACAACAAAACAAGGAGAGAAAGTGTGAGCAGGCAATAGAGGAAAGCGAGAGATTGCTGCTGAGGCAAATACAGGGTCAGCAGATGAGAGAGTGGCTCAAATGAGGTCGTGGCAGTCGAGTAGTGTGGGACTGTCATATGAGAACACACTCACACACACACACACACACACACACACGGACATGTCAACACAAACAAACCACACAGACCAGGCTGAACACACAGAGTGATCACCCAATCACATCGCCTCCATCATTCCCCAAACTAATAGAGGCAGCATCAACACTGGAACACCCACCTCCCCTTGCACACAGCATGCTCAGTAGAAAGTGTATCCTGTTATCAGGTCGGGTACTGTACAACTCTCCATCAAAGACAGAAGATGGTCACACACACGCGCACACACACACTCACACATACCCAGACTCCACTCATTTAGGCTTGCATTAATGTTTGCAGTAACAGGCCTAATTTCATGGTTTGCCTACAGCACTTGGCAGAGCAGCATTAGCTCTGTCCAAATACTTTTACTGTAGCTTGTTAAACAGCTCAGAGTACTGATGGAGAGAAAAATTACAAAACTAGCGTTCTAATAGGATGTTATGAAAAAAAAAGTCTGAGAGCAAGGAAGAGAGAAACAAAGAGAGAGCATGTCACCCTCAAGGACCACATCATTTCCTGCGAGTTGTCTGGTGTGGCAAGGTGACAGCTCAACCACAACACTCTAGGAAAGCACACAAACCCCAATTTTTTCACTCTTTGTTTCCATGTAGAGAGGCAAAGAGGGATTTCAGGAAACCACTGGTCGAAAAACAGTCTAGCCAGACAGGATTTCTTCATAGTTACATCATGCAAAGTTTCTGACGGGGACATTTATCAATAGGCATGAGAGCTGATAACGCAACAAGGCATAGCGGACCGAACTTTCTGTGGAAGTGGAATGAAAAATGAAAAGCGACCAGTAGGAAGGGGACAGATAATGTGGTACCTGGTTATCTGAAGAGCACACTGTGTACAACGGACAAAGACTGAGCATTGAAAAACCTCCACAGGGAGCCCTTAGATATTGATGTCTTTGTTTCCCCAAACCGTAGCTCACAGCCCCCCTGGGATAGACAAGCTAACGCCGGGCTCATTATTATTATCAAGATTAGCACTGTAGCATTTTCTCCTCATCATTAGCTATAGAAAGCTTAAGCCAGTCGCTGATGAGTAATAAGCTAAGAAGGCCAAATTTGTAAAGATGGCTTGCTGTATGAAAAGGTGAAGAATGTTTGATGCAGGCAGAGCTGGTGTTTTGCAGCAGGAACCAGTCACTGAATACCTTCTGGCTTTAGCCTTTAGACAACATCTGAGTAAATCATCACCCGTAACGGTTATGGCGAGGTGGTTAGGGAACACAAATTCCACTCTAATCAAATGCCTTTTTTGGAATGAAAATGTACAATTTCTCATATATTTCTTCTGCTCTGCTTTGTGTCTAAATTAAATCCTACTGTTACATTATGTTCTTCATGTGTTCCAGTAGCCTTGTGTTTCCCCTTAAGGCTGGTGGACGGTCTTAGAGAATCTTCAAACCATAATCACATAAAACTCAGTCCACTGGCAACGTTACCGACTAAGCCTCTCTAAAGGCTAGGGAAACCCCTGGTAATGTTCCAGATAAGAGCAACTTTCCAGCCAAATAGGACAATTCTTCAACTACAACACAGTGGAATGTAGATGCTTATCTTGTGCAATCAAATTGTGCTGGAAGCTGTCCTTAAATCAGACTTAACAAAAACAGACTCCTTAACACTGACTTGCAGAATCGAAACCTCTGATATAATTGCTGCACCGGTATATTTGAGAAGCTTTACTTTATTTAGAGTCAAAGCAGATCAACTGCAGAAAGAGAAAACGGAATGGACACGCAGAAACAGAAGAGTCAAATTACCAGAAAAAGTCCCGTGAAAACCAGGACCAAGCCATCACCTGTTGATGGCTTTACTTACTCATTAACAAACCTAAGCCAAGTGCATTTCAGGGCATAGACCACCACCAACTTTACGCTGATTGATTCATAAACAATCCTTGTTTATTGAGTAATAAAGTGTAAAAAGTCTATAAAACATAAGACTCTAAAGAGGCTGCAGAGAAATGAACTGCTTTCTGCCACTATAAATTCTTTAAGAGCAAAAACACATCATGCAATGAGTAGGAGAGCATACAATGCGCCTGTGCTATACTGCTAACTACGATAAGATTAGGCACAAACGAACAAAAAAAAAGCGCTTTGCATTACTGTCCGCAGCAAGCAAACACATACACACACACACGCACAAATGCGTGCACCCACACAAGCGTGCAAATCCAGCCTACAGGGCTGAATATTAACACAGAAAGAAAACAAATTGAAGCACCTAGTCTAGTATTGGTGCTCTGCGTGTCTGGGAATGAGAGGCTATTTTGTAGCAACCAAAACAACTGGGTCATATTAGAGCAGCCCCAGTTTTCCAAGTCTGCCTGACTCTATTAACGAAGTCATGATGATCTGCTGGTTATTGGATTGAAACATAATTCCCTAGTCCGGCTCTCTCTTTCCAAAATCTTCCATCTACATCCAGATGGCCTGGGGTTTCACTCATGTCAGTGCTTGGCAATACTTGTTTGTTTGGTTTTCTCACTGTAAGGCAGTCTGAGGAAAAACGTTGTAGTTTCCAGGCCCTTCTGTGGCAAGAGGGGTAGAATTACATTGAGGCTGGGGAACCATTGATTCTTAGTAAAATATAACCCATTCAAAAAAGCAGTAGGGATAGTTTTATGCATGGTATGTTGATCAAATCCTGGAGAAACAACACTGAAGTTCTGAACAGTGAGCCTAGACTTAAAGTCGATGGACAGTCAATGGAAAACAGAGATAAATGTACAATAATACAACCGAAATCATCCCATATGTCTCAGTGTGTTGTGTTGTGAAGGAAACAGCTGTTTTTTAACACTGCATCACCACATGGAATTCATCCTGGAATCAGTCCAGGAGCAAACCTGGGTCACGCAAACAAAAGCTCCCCCAGTTCCCACAATTAAAATAATCTGTGAAGAAACACTACATAGATCTAAAGTCACACTGTTTTCATTCAATAAAGTGCAGCGGCTCGTCACTCACTGTGTTTGTTGTTGTTTTCAGGACCTGGCGTGGTTCTGACAGGCTCCTGGGGATGTCCATGCTTGGGGGTCCGGCCCCTCGGCAGCCCTGATGAGGACAGCTTCCCAAGCCTGGGGCCGCTTGGGCTCTCCATGCCTGCAATGGTAGGTTGGGGGGGGGGGGGGGGGGGTACAAACACACAGGAGAGATCTATAGCTGGAGGCAATATTGGGATGCTGTCTGCCCTCATTAATCCTATTCCATTGCTTGTCAAAACATCATTAGCAATGTCCACTGCATCAATAGCCTATGATGATGCTGTCTCCTTGTTCTACAATGCACTTTTCTTCGTGTCGGCCATTGCTGCTATTGGACTGAAGGTTATCTGAGCAGAGGCGCACACATCATCTGCAGTGGTAATGAGGGTGTGACCCTCCATGTTTCATTTCAAAATCAATACTCTCACTTACACGCTAACTCCATGCTCTGCCCATTAAACAAAAGGTGAGTCAAAGAGAGGTGGGGGATAAAAAAAAGCTCCTTTCCTGCTTTCCAGAGCAGCCCTGCTTTCTGTCTTTATCATGAAAACCAGTGGTGCATCTCTTGAGTGGGTCAAATGGTTTTTTTGCTTTAAGTGAGGGGTAATCCTCATTTGTTGACCTCTGCGTAGACTACACAGTTTAGTCTGCCAATCCATTATACATGTCACCACCGTTTTCATCCATAGTAAGCCTATATGTCTGTTTTGGGCTCTCGCCACTGAAGCCTCATCCCTCGTCAGCGTGGGACAGTCTAATGGATGAAGGCTGACAATCGCTAATTATGCTAAGTGGGACTGATTACAATCCAACATGCTTTCTCTTAGCACACATTCATGTCACCCTCCTAATGAATTACAACAGCACACAAAGGGTCATGCAGTGGGGGCCACTCAGTGTCCGTTTACACGCCATGCTATTCACTGTACATCGAGCGATGACGGCTCATCCGTCACGCTGATGATAATGCACATGCAGCTTGTTGTAAGTTATTGATAAATTTGACAAAGGCATGGGTGAGCTTGCTGCACGATGCAAGTTGCAGAGAGAGTGCACACACCGACACTAGACACCTTCCTTCCTTTTCCTGTATGATGTGTCAGAGTGTGAAGAGAAGGAGCATTTAACTACTTAAGATAAACAGATGTTGTGAGACAGATGAAGACACAGTAGGCTGGTCTGCTGAATTATCACTGATGAAAAAACATTAGCTCACTTTAATTTCCTGTAAAGAGACAGTACAATTATCATATTTTTCCAATGAGTTTCAATAGTGACCTGTATACATTTTGTGCACATAATTTTATTTCCTATGTTATAAATTGGGCAGTCCTATAATATTCATATAGGGTGCCACTTTTTAGGTTTGTTGAACACAGCAGCCCCCAATTTAAAAAACAAAAACAAAACATTGCAGCTGGTGTTTTCGTGAAAGACAATTCTACAAGGAACGACAAGGCTACAGTAAATTACACACACATTTTGCTAGACAATAAAATCTTAGTGACACCCACCACATCAGCACCTCCTCACACACACCTGCTGACAACCAACCTGGAAATAAGTATTTTTAGTTTCCACGTGCACACACACTGCTATTAAAATAACCATAAATACATATTGAGTTGCCTATCTTGTGTGGTTAAGAAGAAGAAGAAGAAGAAGAGTGTCCCACCTTCTTTCTCGGCCACACCTACTGGACTGTTTTGTGGCAGTCACTCAGCACTGTGGGCCGGTGGCCCCGGGTCACCCACGTAGTTAGGAAGGAGGAGGAGGTGGAGTGTGGGGTGATGTGGGGTGGCGGGTCAGGAGACAGCACCCAAGGGGTTTTCCACCAATGTTATGTTACAGGCAATCACACCCGCTGTGCGTCAAGGGACCGGTCAGACCGGGGCTGGGGGCCAGGAGAGAAGCGGACGGTCGTCACTGTCGTCCTGTTCCACTCTGCAGACGACGACGACGACGAGGTGGAAGAAGAAAAAAAAAGATAGGGCAGAGAAATACACTGCAGAAACCAGATATTTCACCATTCCCAGTTTCAATTGCCTTGCCCCCTCCTTTCCTGCACACATATACCATACACTTCTTCAACCTCTGTCTTCCCACATTAAACACTCCAGAAATATTAGAAATAGCCCAGAAAGATAGGTCCCCGACTCCTGATAGGAAAATATTAGAATACGGGATGGTTTTATATAGGCAGGAGGCTAAAATGGCGATTTATTACTAGAAGGATGGAGTAAAAACTTTGCGCTATTGGAGCTAGGGGAGGCACAAAATATGTTTAGTGCAGTACTTGACGGCTGGTGAGACAGTTGTTATTAGAGTAAAAGAAAACGAAGAAGGAAACGTAAACACCAAATCTCACTCTGGAGCCTGTAATTCTGTTCCTTACCTCGGATTATTTCGATTTTTTATACGGATGGTTATTCTGGCGGCCGTGTACAGTATTACAGTGAATAATGTAAGCATCATGCGCGTATCCACCTTTGACAGCGGTAACCACAGTCTTGTGAGGCAACTTGCGTTATTAATATCTATATCGAACCGATTAATACGTTTCTTCGTCTAATAAACCGCTGCAATACCGGCTCTCCGCTGCTCTTCCGACGTAACGGCGCTCGCTCCTGACGAAAAAGGGTCAGGCTTAAATTCCTTAAATCAACCTCTTTCGCGTAAGCATTTTAACACCCACAAGGCGCAAATGTCTCTCTCCACGTCCCTCCAGCTCACTGCAGCTGCAGCAGACTGGTTAGAGTATTATTAATATTGTCCAGCCGGTGGTAGGCTGATCTGCTGTCATTGCCTTTACTGTAGGCTGGTGCTGTAGCCGTCAAATGTGCTGCCTCGACAGAAACCACTGAATAACAAAACCTAAAAATTGCAAAAGCTCCGCAACATTGCTATAGGCTATATCATTTATTCAGAGTAAGTGTGGCTTATATAATAGTAAAACCAGGCTTTTCTAATCATGTAATCCCAAAATTCAAGGCGCTCACATTAAGACACACAATTGATCCTATCGGCTAGGTACGTCGGCCAAACAACAAAACAGGCCTGCTGTCAACACACTATTGATTTTATCCAGGTAGCTGAACGCCACACAGGCTACAGCACAGTTCTGGCATTCTTCATTTAACCTTCCAGAAGCTAATAATAAATGTTTCACACATGGTGTGAAGCCACACCCTCTTTGTATGACAGCCTGAAATGAATAATTCATATTTCTTTGTCAATTACCGGTTTCAGTAAAACAACAGAGGGTCTCTCCTTAGTCTTTGATTGGTGCCATGACCTAATATTTCTATTAGTGGAAAAAAATCATCTGAAACCGAGATGTAAATGTGAAGGAGTAAAAACTGTTTTAAACATACAGTGGAGGGCAGGAGAGCCTCTTTATTTCTTTGTCGTAAGTTTATCAGATGAATACAACGTCCACAGTATCATTGTATTTAAATAAACTGATATCCATTATGTTTTATAAATATTACTTTAGAAGATGAAAGATGAGAAAATGATGTTTTCCTTCTTCACAACATCATAGTATTGGGCGTGCTGCAATACATATGACATAC
>BRZM01002428.1:0-83981 GCA_033238685.1 Lates japonicus | reverse complement strand
TGGTACTTTGGGGGATAAGGCATGGGTGGATTTGGGTGCACCCCTCGCCACGTCGGCGAGGTCAGCTCCGTCAACTTGTTTTTTCGGGTGAATTCATTGTCGTTTGCCGTACGTGTGGGTGTCACGCTTGTGTACATATGGGTGTCTGGAACGAGGGCAGGCTGACAGATGGGGGAGGGCAAGCTGCGTCTGGTCAATATCATCACGGGCCAGTGAGCCCAAATATTATCTAGGTCCTGAACTGCAGTTTTTCTGGGTTACATATTATAGGGGCAGAAGGAAAATGACAAACAAATCAGAGAATGAAGGGGAAAGAAAAGCAGATGGTGTTTATGTAAAATAAGAGGAGGATTTGAGAGCTGGAGAAAGAAGAGTAGAACATAAGTGACAGATGAAGAGAAAGGGACAGACAGAGGGAGAAAGAAATGATGTACCTGCATCATCAGGTGTGTTTGGGCTCCTGCTGGCAGCTTACCATGGCAACGACTGTTTAGATCCCGCTCACCTGGGCAGTACACCCAAGGGACTGAGGATTATTAAAGTGAGGAGGTTGGGAAGGATGGAAAAAGAGAGAAAGAGAAGGTGAGAGAATCAGGGGACAGAGGGAGGGTGGTGGTGGTTACAGATGATGTCGCAGTTGGTGTGGTGTTACAGCCAAACGGTGCCCTACAGCGACAGTAATAAGCCAAACTGGCTGCTGGTGGCTTTGTTGTCCAAAATGGACGATTAATCTGAGTAGTGTCTCAACTGCTCAGCCCTAAAGTCAACACAGACACACAGAGAGACAGACAGATACCCTGGGCAGCAGCTATATTTGGGATTTTTTTTTTTTTTTTGTAACCATAATAGGAGGAGGATGGGTGGATGGATCGACAAAACACAGAACTTACAGGAAACCATTGTTTGTATTTCTTTTATCGATTATTGTGACCATGACAACGACGCTCCTCTAACCTTAAGGACGTACTTGTTTAATCCCAGTCTGTGATTTCCTTTTCCTTGTGCCTAAACCTAACCAAACTGTGTGTTATAATGATGACAAAGCTCTAGTAATGGCTGCCGCTGGTACACTCCAATGGGTCGTTTTAGAGGACAAGTAACCTGTATGGTTATTTAAATTGAAGGACTTCCCTATGGTGTTGCCCCAAACACGGCTCTGATGTGTAATACTGGCGGGACATCAGCTAAAGTAATTCCCATGTGAGTCGAATAGAAACAAGTAAAAATAACATGTTACAGCACTGATGGTGTCATTGCTCAGCTTTTTGCCTTAAATGGAAATTCTGATGCTTATGTAGGAGAGTTGAGCTCTGCAGCAGGATGAATTCGCTTCCAGCTGTTAGCTTCACGTTCAAGTGCATTCATGTCAAATCTTTAATGCTTTAATGTTAAATTCCAGTGAGCAGCTAAAACTGGACTAATGTGCTTCTCTCTTTTTGTTTTGATTAAGCTGAAATCTGCAGTAATCGAGTCAGCCTGAGATAAAGACGTGAATCAGTTTTTCAGCATTGTTTTGAGCTATAAATGGTCATACTTAAGCCACGTTTCTAAATTGGAAAAGTGATGTTTCCATCACTTTGTTAATGTGGGACTTAGATACAAAGCTTGTGACTTCAGATTTTTATCCAGGGAGGTAATTTCCTCAGATTAATAAACAATATTTCTCTTTTTGTTGCAGAGCTGACCAGCAGGATTTCAGTTTTGTCCTTGTTTAATTTAAAAGAGATTATTGCTCATGCAGGTATTTATTGCCAGAAGGCAGGCAGTAATGGAGGTTACAGCTGCAGCATCATTTGGTTTGACAGAGACGTACAGTTGTGTGTCATCTGCATAACTATGGAAACACAATGTGCTTTCTAATGATGTATATGTATGGTGAGAATAATAAACAGCTGCAAACAGAACAGGAACAGTACAAAAGACAGAGCCCTGCAGTGGCTACAAATTAGGCAGAATTTCTGACTCAGAGATGTAGGTGCAAATGCACACACACGTTATTTACCCACACAAACAACATTGTGATGTTGCCGGACAAATTACTCTCTAATCGCTGCATCTGCTCTGTTGCTATTTTCACAGAGCTCGACCGGTGGTACATCCTTTTCTTTCTCTCTCCCTTCCTTTCTCTCTTTGAGCCCAGTATCCCACTGACTTTCCAGACTGGCGCACTCATCCCCATCAACACACACACACACACTCACACACACACACACAGATGACACACATGCATGCTTTCTCACACACACACACAGACACAGAAACACCTACATGCACTCTTTTTTTTGTTGCTCTTTTAACTCACAGTGACACACACATACTTTATGCAAACACGTGTACATACTCCATCACATTTACACACACACACACAGAGGAGGACATGAGGTGCCTGGCAGGGGGTGGTTTTGATTGACCAAACACTTTATGACTCTTAAATGGCTGCATTGCCTTCCTACTTAACCCCCACACACTCCCTCCTTCCTCCCCGTCACAACACACACACACACACACACACACACACACACACACACACACACAGTCCTTAGGACGTCTCTGCAACTGGAAATTAATGAGAGCCATCACTAACCACACACACCCACCCACACTCCTCCTGCCACCCAGCAGCAGTTCAGCTCCCAACTACTGTCTGGTATCCATCAAGGTCACGCCGCAAATCCAAAGTGCTGTTCCTCCCTCTGGAGTCTTTGTGTTCGCCCTCCATGACCTTGCTTTGATACTTTTCTCTTGAATTTTGGGAGTGGGCCAGGATTCGGGTCTAATGATTTTGTTACTGTACAGAGCGGGTCGATACGTGGGAGATTGGGTTGATTGATTTTAATTGGCAGGACACCAGGAGGCGGCAGGGCGGAGGAGGTGCAGTCTATCAGTGAGGACGGGACAAGGGTTCAACAGATGTGAGAGGAGAGTTTGAAGGCTGCTGCTGATTGCTGTTGTTCAGATTTGACCTCTGCTGTTGCCAAAGTGACAAGAATTAGGAGATTTTTTTGTGTTTCAGCCATAATTCAGATTTTTGGCAGATTAGAGAAGTATGTGAAACATTAAAACCCACCAAGAAACCACCAAAAAAGTGAGGAAATCACATCACATCACAGGTGGACAACACTGGCAGGATTTTTAATAAGATCTAAAACGAATTCGCCAACTTTTTCTCTAAATAATGACACATTTCCCAACTTTCTAAGATTTCCAAGTCTGCTGTTTTCACTTATTCTAAGTCAGTCTGAATCTGTATTCCACTCAGGTGGAGCGATGATGTTCTCGTTCATGGTGAGTGGGAAGATCATCCTTCAGCCTGAAAACTTTGGCTTGAGCCCAGTGTGTTGACAGACATCTCATTATGCTGATGTGCCCTTGAGCTAGACACTGAAACCCTGCCAGCCACAGGATGGCTGCTCTGTAACTGACCTCTGAGCTCCGTGTGCAGGAGGGCAAAACGAAAGGAATAAACCCCCCCAGGATTGGTGCAGTATCACGTAATTAACAGAGCTGAAATACAGAACATTGTGTAGGCAAACAGTCTAAAGTTCAGATCTGAATGTGTAACCACAGAATCTGCAGTAAACTTTGAATATTTAGCGAACCAAACAATCTCACCCCAAAGTATTCAGCATCATAGATTTGTGTTCCTCGGAGCATGTTAAGGACTTATCGTCCAACTTTTTGATAGCAGCTAAAATAACCTTTACACACCGAAGTGATCTGTGTGGTGTTGCCAACTACTTACAAAGTAGCAAGAGTCTGCACGAAAGGTCGCTAAATATCATGTCATGCGCTCATTAGCATATTTGTGATGTCACTGCATCGTAGTTGTATTCTGTCCATTGTCAGGTGGTGTCAGTTCTTTGGTTTATCTGGTTGCTGTTCTCCCACTTTCTGCGCTCACATCTAAATTCTTGATAAAGTTCATTTACATGATTTTTCTGTATGTAAGTGACTGTTGTACATGTTACCCAGCAGTCACTGCCAAACCTTTTCACCGGACACTCAAAGTAAAGACAATGACTGAGCTGTGATTTCAATGATATTTACTTGTAAAATGATCGGAAAGAAAGTTATTTCTCTTATCATTAAGCCTGCATCTTGGTCCTTGGCAACACTAAGCACACGCGCAGCAAAAAAAGGATTTATCGCTAGGTGCTTTTCTAATGGGTTTGAAAAGTTGCTAAGTCTAGCAACAAAGCTGCAAAGTTGGCAGCAACAAATCTGTGACCATCACAAAGGTCGACAGAAAAAGACTTAAGGTCACCACCACAACCTCAAAGCTTACTAGTACAGTCATGGAACTCCCTAAACCATTTTGTAAGGACTTTGTGAGAAGTTTTCTTTAGACAGAAGATTGTATGGAATACATAGTTGATTGTGTAAAACTTGCAAAACCACTAATGTGGTTATTTAAACTATCAACTCAAAACTGGAGCTTTAAAGGTGTGTTTCAGTGCGAGTGAAAAAGTTGATATTTGTACATTTTGACTGACAAAAAGATGCAAAGTTATCTCTCCATAGTAAATAAGTGGAGCATCCTTCAACTCACCTTAAATCACCTTTAAGATGTTAAAAATAAACTCTGATGCTGACGCTTCTGAACTCCAGCTTTAATGCCTGCGGTCATTTCTGAGAGAGTAGATGTCAAACGATAATTTGCTTTGGAACGAAACTCTAAAGTAACGGATGAGGCCGGAAGATTCAGTCCAGCACGATAAAGCTCTGAGAAGAGGCAATCGTAAAAATGACACTTAAAAGTTTTGATCGTCGGAAGTCATCTGAATATGACTCTTTAAAGTGCATTGCATGAGTTTGTGTGTATGTGTGTAACAGTGTATAGCAGAATAGTATTAGAATAAATGACTTATCTATCAGACTTGAGGACCATTTAATGAGCATACCGGTAGCTCTACTCACTTTTTTTAATTTCATGATGTATGATGTCGCTAAGTCTGATGAATTACACATAGCTACACAGTTGTGCTTTTCCACACAATATATGCTGCACGCTGCCAGGTTGCTGGTTACGTGTGGCTGCCAGAGTGAGTGAAAAGGAGGACTTTGTGTTATAGTGTGTGTGTGTGTGTGTGTGGTTCAGTGCGCTTCAGAGGACGTATGCACTCCTCTCTTAAATAAAAGGCTACATGCGTATTCAGGCTGCTCCTCCAGCTAATGCCTAATACTTTGAAACAGCCATAGTAACACTCTGCTACCACCAAGGGTGGCAGACCCCTCTACACACACTCACACATACCCTTAGATTTGACACAAAATGTCTTTATCAGTGTAGCTCAGGCTCTCCGCTCTAAATCATCCGTGTTTCCTAATTTCCTTTAAAAAATATCGGACACTTTTGATCAAATTGCTCTTGCTCCAAGCTGTCTCATATCTTCCATCAGACTTTCGATTTGTCCTGAGTTTTCATCCCCATACCTCTCTGTACCTCTCTTTGTTTTTAACGAAGAATTTAACTGAGTTCAGTTTTTGAAAATCACAACTTCCTCTCCTTGGCCGGGGTGAGGGGCGCAGTGTACAGGAAGAAAAAACTCCTAAGAAAAATCAGAAAAGTGTTTTAGAACAGTTTATTACGCTGCTTTGCTTGTCCATTTATTGACGGCAATATTTATATTCTACAATAACTTTGTAATTGGTCGCCCTGTTTACTGTCTGTGGTTGTTAACATTTGTGCTCCTGTTTGTTTCGGTCTTAACTTTTCTAAAAGTGTGATATATCAGTTCACAATTTTGTTTGTTGAGAAATAATTGAGCGACACTTAAGGGCTGTTTCTTGACTTTGGTGTCATTCATTTGATCATTTGACATATACTGGCCCACTAGTGTTTTAAAATTTTTGGTTTTATTGCTTGTACCACCACACCTTGGTGTAAAAATTGAAATTCTATATCAAGGCAAGAAAGTTTTTCAGGCTGTTTGATGACTCTTAAAAGTCTACATACGTCGTGGCAGAGATAAGTGGAAGAGGCACAACAAACAGTCCGGCCTCTTTGTGTCTCATGTGTTTTAAATCTCTTTTAATGGAACAAAGGTAGTAGAATATTCAACATGAGCTGAAATGGCGGTCTGTTTAGAATTAGTCAGCGAACAGAATCTTCCGTGTGGAAATGATGTGATTTCCATGAGGAACAACATTTTTGAATACATGCCTTAAGTATGATGTAGTTAGGGTTGAATATGCCTTATCACAAGGGGTTTCTCCAGAGGTGAGTGGCTTTGCAAAAGTGTTTTTGTTTTTTGTTCACTGACTCGTCTTAAAACGAACAATGCTCAGCTCGTTCAAGCACCAAACAGTGGACAAAGGATGGTGGAGGTCAAAACAGAGCAAAAGATGAATGTTCTCAGGTGGCTAGAAATATGACACAGATATAGGATTGCTCGATGTTTGCCATGTGTAAATAAACGGCGTTTACTGTTTAAAGAATATCTGGTAGTTTTGGACTTGGGCCTTATTTTCTTCATATTTTGGGCGTAAATGATTAATAGGACAAAGTCTTCCGAATGATTGAGATTGAGCAAGAGCAGTGTCACGTGGCACGCTAACAGCTGCAGTAGAAGCCAATGAGTGAGCTAAAGGCTTGTTTGCCACTGACGAACTCAGATTGTTCTGCGAGATAAGGCTTTTTATAAAGTAAAATCCTCTTTGTTCCACAAGAACCATGCTATATCACTACCAAACTCCATTGACAAAAACAGTAATTTTATCCCACAGAACCACAGTTGATGGAAAACATGGCTGTTTCGATTAGTTTATTTACATTGATGATATATCCAATGTTCACAACTTGTTTACTGCCCCCAAGTGGCCAAGGAAATCCAGTTACTGCAGGTTTAAAGGTTGACAACACTAAAGGATAGATTTTGAGAGGAGTACTGGTCAGACTGACTTTTGGAGACAATATAGTTCATTGTTGTTTCTCAAGTTTTCTGTTGAAGTTTATGTTTCTGTGGGTCGTGCTAAAGCCAGTTCCACTTGTCTAGTGCGCTGCTCATGCTAACTACAGTTCTTCCTCTGCTTGTTAGAAAACATAAACATGACTGCCTGAGCGGATGATTTTCCTTAAAATCGTGAGTTTCGATGTTACATCAAAGTCAAAGCTGCAAAACTTCTCAGTTCATGCGTGATCTTTGTTATGAGACTGCGGTGTAACATTAACTATCACATAATGTGGTGCTCTCAGTTTGTTTTGGGGCTTTTAACACACACCCTCTTAGCTTTTTACACACACACACACACACACAGACATGCTTTCCAGCAATTTCCTTAGCTCTAATCTTCTCCTCATCTCTCGTCTTCTCCACTCACATAAACTCTTTTTTTAAACACAGCGAGATCAAACACAACACACCACGTCTGTCCCTTGCAACTCTCTAGCCTAGATCTGCTCCGTCACATTATTTAGATTCTTGAGACGCTCAGTATTATTCTTCACAGTACAGGCTCTTGTAATTAGTCATTGTCATAGTTCTGTTTATCTGTTTGATGTGTTTCTACTTTGGTCTGCATTGCAAAGTCCACAAATTCGTGACAAAATGCAGGTTTGGAAGACACACGTAAGCATTTTTTGATCCCCAGTAGCCGTATTGTTAGGGAGCACATCATTTGTTTGTTTACAAAACCAACACTGGCAGTTCTGACAAAGACATAATTAAAGTTTGGTCCTCACTCAGCAGAAATACAGCTTGAGTCTAGGTTGACAGACATTGTGGTTTTAGTTAAATCCATTTCTTTGTTGAGAGAGGTTTCAGTGTCACGGTTACAACAACCAACCCTTTCGGCCAAGGTCAGAGGACAGCGTGGTCGCGGCTCAAAGGAAACCAATGTCAGCACAGCGAAAACTGAAACAAACAGCGGTCTCCTGTGACCAGTCACAAATGTTATTGACCATACAGCCACAGCTCAACCTCCACCCTCTGTGGACTTTGTGGCTGTGAAATAACGTCACACATTCCTCCTTTGCTCTCGATGAACAGAGTCACAATTACTACACGGCTGCCAGAGGTCTTTGTCCCCTGACTGTTTTAGAGTTGTTATGTTAAAATGACTGGTACGTTGTTTTGCTTGAAGAACAATCTCAGAGTGCAGGTGGCTTCTTTTGCAAAACCCCACTGGTTGAGTTTTTTAATGAGTAAAGTAAGTGTTGGTGTTGTAAGCACATCATCAACAGCTCTTATCTGATAGGCTGAGTCCCCCCAGAAACAACCTGTAAACGTCCTTCAGAAATTCTCAGGAACTCTTATTAGATTTAGAAACTTCTTTAAACACTTTCTTTCCTTTCATTTCCCTCTTAGCTCTTTTCGTGTTTATCATCTTCATTTACATAGATAAAAGAAACACACATTTCCCACGTCTCTTTCTGTGTGAACATTGACGACTTAACAACTAAAGCAAGTCAAAGTTTACACGCTCGTCTTAATTCTACTCCTCACAGTTAAAACAATAAACAAGCAACTTTCCAAAACTAGTGATTTTATGATGTGGGTGAGAGAGAAGTCATAAACTCCCGGAGTGAGGGTAGATGGTGAACTCTGCCCCTCACACTGTGGGTACAGTCACCCGGCACAGCACAAAAGACTCTGAGTTGTTTCTGGGGGGACCTGTGCCCATCAGATAAACTGTGATGATTAGCATAACACCAACACCTTTTACTCATTAAAACCAACAGTGTTTCAAAAAGAAGCCACACCACTCTGAGATTGTTCTCTCAAGCAAAACAACAGCATCAGTCATTTAACATAACAACCCCAAGCAGTCAGGGACAAAGACCTCCTTGTGCAGTAACTGTGACTCTCGTTCATCGAGCAAAGGAAACTGTGACGTTATTTCACAGCCACAAAGTCCACAGAGGTGGAGGCTGGCTGGCTGCATGGGTCAATAACATTTTAGACTTTGTCTGAGAGACACTGTTTGTTTCCAGTTTTCTGCCAGAGATTGTTAACTTTCTTCGAGCCGTGGCCACTCGTCCTCTGACCTTGGCCGAGTGGTTGTGTTATATTTCATGTTTACTGAAACTCTCCTCAACAAAATGATTTAACAAAACCACAATGTCTGTCAAAGCCTAGACCAAGCTGTATTCTGCCAGAGTAGGACCAAACTTTAACTATGTCTTTGTCAGAACTGCACCAGTGGTTTTGTAAACAAACAAATGATGCGTCTAACAATACAGGCGTCAGATCAAAAATGCTTACGTGTCTTCAAACTCTGCATTTGTCACGTAATTTGTGGGTTTGTAACAAAGACCAAAATGAAACACATCTAGACTGTGCACTGTCCTTGACATTTCGGTAATGTTTAGTCTCATGTCTTCTTATGTGTCAAAAACTAAACAAAACCAAAGACAAAAAACCTCCTGAAACATTTATCTACATGTCTGCGGCATGGTTATCCAAACTGTGAACTGAAGACAGCAAAAATAAGGCAATAATCCCCAGCCAGCACTTATCTTGACACTCCCACATAATGAGTGTGATAAAGTCTGTGAAGAATATTATCATGGAGCGTCTGAAGAATTCAAACAGACTGTAAAAAGACGGAGCAGATTCAGGTCAGAGGCTGCGAAGGACAGACGTGGTGTGTGTTGTGTTTTGGTCTGCTGTGTTTAAAAAAGAGTTTATGTGAGTGGGAAGACGAGACAGAGGAGGGCGAGCTAAGAATGAATGGGTGTGTCTGGTGTGTGTGTGTGTGTGTGTGTGTGTCTGAAAAGGGAATGTGTGTTGTGTGCGTCTCAAAACAAACTGAGAGCAATCATTATCACTTGAGAAGTTAATGTTTTTGTGTCTCATAACAAAGAGATCACGTTAAGGAACTGAAGTTTTGCAGCTTTGACTCTTTGATACTGTAACGAAACTCGACTTCTGAGGAAAATCATCCGTTCACAGGCGTCATGTGTTTCATATTTCTTAACAAACGAAGGAAGAACTGGGTAGTTAACGAGCAGCGACCAGACAAGTGGACTGGCACAAGGTCAGACCCACAGAAACATAAACTTCAACGAAAATCCTTGAGAAACAATGAACCATATTTGTCTCCAGTGTCAGTCTGTTGACCTCCTCTCAAAATCTATCGAAAGGTCAAATCTTTAAACCTGCAGTAGCAGTTTGCCCAGCCGCCCAGGGGCAGCAAAACAAGTTGTGAACATTGACATATCATCAATGTAAACAAACTAATCAAAGAACATAGCAGTTTCCATCAGCACTGTGTTCTATGGGGATAAAATTACTGTTTTTTGTCAATGGAGTTTGGTAGTGATATATGGCGATGGTTCTTGTGAAACAAAAGAGGATTTTACTTTACATAAAGTTTTATCTCTGCAGAACAATCTGGAGTCTATCAGTGGCAAAACAAGCTCTTAGTCGACCATTGGTTTACTGCAGCAGCTGTTAGCGGTGGCCACGTACTGCTCTTGCTCAATTCTGCACCAGTTCAGACTTTTGTCATATTAATCATTACTTAAAAATATGAAAGAAAATAAGGCCCAGAGTCAAAACCTGAGTTATTCTTTAAACAGTAAACGGCTGCTTATTTACATGCAGCAAACATCGAAACAGCAAAGTATTCATGTCCTTCTAGCCACCCTGAAATATTCACTCTCCTTTACACTCTGTTTGACCTCCATCCTTTGTCCACTGTTTGGTGTGAACGCAGCTGAGCACAACTGTTTTAAAGACAGTCGATGTGAACAAAAAACAAAACACTTTGCAAAGCCTTTCCTCTAGGAGAAACCTTGTGATGAGCACTTCAACCCCTTAACACATCATACTTGCTGCATATCAAAAACAAGTTGCTACTCAGCGGAACCACATCATTTCACGTGAAATTCTGTTCGTTGACTAATTCTAAACAGATCACGTTACTCTAGCTCATAGATATTCCATTACCTTTGTTCCATTAAAAGTTTAAATAGCCATATGAGACACAAAGATACGGACTGTTGTTGCCTCTTCCACTTTATCTGCTACGACGTGCGTAGACTTTCAGAAGTCATCAAATGATACAAAAATCCTTCTTTTGCCTTGATATATGAATTTCAATTTTACACCCCGATGTGTAGCAGCACAAACAATAAACCAAAAAATTTTAAACCTGAAGCTGTGATATAAGTGTCAAATAGTCAAAATAGATGACACCAAAGTCAAGAAAGCAACCCTTTAAGTGTCGTCTTGCATTTATTTCTCACAACAAACAAAAATTGTGAACTGGAATTTATATCACTTTAGAAAGTTAGAACCGAAACAAAACAGAGCACAAAACTGCCGACTTAATTAAACCCACAGACAGTAAACAGGCGAATCAATTACAAAGTGATTGAACATAAAAACACTGTCAATAAAATGCAGACAAACAAAGCAGCGGCAATAAACCTTCACCTTAAAACGATTTTCTGATTTTCAGGGAGTTTTGCTATATTACCCCAGCCCCCTCACCCCCCGGCCATGAGGGAGTTGTGATTTTCAAAAACTGAACTCAGTTAAATTTTCTGTTAAAAAACAAAGAGGAAGAGACAGTACAGAGAGAGGTATGGGGGATGAAAACTCAGGGACAAATCGAGCAAAGTTCGATGGAAATATGGCGAGACAGCGTGAGCAAGAGCAATTTGGATCAAAAGTAAAACGGATATTTTTTTTAAAGGAAATTAGGAACACGGGATGATTAGAGAGCGTGATAAGAGCCTGAGAGCGTCACTGACAAAGACATTGTGTCAAATCCATGGGTATGTGTGTGTGAGTGTGTGTGTGTGAGGGTCTCTGCCACCTTGGTAGCAGAGTACATTATGGCTGTTTGGGCACATTAAGGGGCATTAGCTGGAGGAGCAGCCCTGAATAATGCATGGCCTTTTATTTATGAGCAGAGTGCATACGTCCTCTGAAGCGCACTGGCCAACCACACACACACACACTATAACACAAAGTCCTCCCTTTTTCACTCACTCTCTCATGTGCTCACTAACATCACGAAATCTGGCAACCTGGCAGCGTGCATATGCATATATTTGTGTGTGAAAAAGCACAACTGTGTGTAGCTATGTGTGTGTAATTCATCAGACTTGTGCGACATCATGTCACATCATGAAATTAAAAAAAGTGAGCAGCAGACGGTCGGTGCGCTCTGCTGAATGGTCCTCAAGTCTGACAGAGCAGCCAATGAGCCCATTAACATCTCACACACACTGTTACACACATACGCACAAACTCACGCAATGCACTTACAAGAGTCATATTCAGATGACTTCCGACGATCAAAACTTTTAAGTGTCATTTTTACGATTGCCTCTTCTCAGAGCTTTATCGTGCTGGACTGAATCTTCCGGCCTCATCCGTTACTTTAAGTTTCGTTCCAAAGCAAATTATCGTTTGACATCTACTCTCAGAAATGACCGCAGGCATTAAAGCTGAGTTCTGACGTCCTTTCAAGTTATTTTAACATCTTAAAGGTGATTTAAGGTGAGTTGAAGGATCTCCCTTATTTACTATGGAGAGATAACTTTGCATCTTTTTGTCCAGTCAAAATGTACAAATATCAACTTTTCTCCTTTAAAACACTACTAAAACTCAATTTGAGTTGATAGTTGTGTTGTATTCTTTAGTGGTTGATCTTTGATCTTTAGGTGTGTTTAGTGTCTCAATGGGTCTGACAGTGCCAGTGGTGTGAACTAAAATTTCAGTGCAGAGTGGAGCAACAGCCGATATTGAAGAACGGCACCTGACAGTGGACAGAAGCCGGTGACATCACCATTGACAATGTTTACAATAGGGCGCGTGACGCGATTCATTGGCGACCTTTCGTGCAGACTCTTGCTACTTTTATGAAGTGATTGGCAACTACACAGATCACTTCGGTGTGTAAGAGTTATTTAACTGTATCAAAGTTGGCGATAAATTGTAACATGTCCGGAACACAAATCTATGATACTGAATACTTTGAAATTGAGATTATTTCGCTAAATATTCAAAGTTTACTGCAGATTCTGTGGTTACAGCTTGAATCTGAACTTTGAACTGTTTACCTACACAATGTTCTGTATTTCGCTCTATTAATTACGTGATACTGCACCAATCCTGGGGGTTTTATTCTTTCATTTTGCCTCCTGCGGGCTCAGAGGTCAGTTACAGAGCAACCATCCTGTTGGCTAGCGAGGTTTCAGTGTCTAGTAAGGGCACATCAGCATAATAAGGATGTCTGTCAACACACTGGGCTCAACCGAGTTTTCAGGCTGAAGAGTGATCTTCCTCACCATGAACGAGAACATCATCCATCACCCACAGTGAATACAATTCAGACGGCTTAGAATAAGTAGAAACAGCAGACTTGAAATCTTAGAAAGTTGAAATGTGTCATTATTTAGAGAAAAAGTTGGCGAATTCGTTTTTAGATCTTAACAAAAATCCTGCCAGTGTTGTCCACCTGTGATGTGATGTGATTTCTCCACTTTTTAGTGGTTTCTTGGTAGGTTTTAATGTTTCATACTTCTCTAATCTGCCAAAATCCCAGATTGTTGTTTAAAAAATCTCTAATTCTTGTCACTTTGGCAACAGCAGAGAGTCAAATTGAACAACAGCAATCAGCAGCAGCCTTCAAACTCTCCTCTCATCTGTTGACCTTGGCCGTACTCACTGATAGACTGCACCTCCTCCGCCCCTGCCGCCTCTGGTGTCCTGCCAATTAAAATCAATCAGCCCAATCTCCCACGTATCGACCCGCTCTGTACAGTAACAAAATCATTAGACCCGAATCCTGGCCCACTCCCGAAATTCAGAAAAGTATCAAAGCAAGGTCATGGAGGGCGAACACAAAGACTCCAGAGGGAGGAACAGCACTTTGGATTTGCGGCGTGACCTTGATGGATACCAGACAGTAGTTGGGAGCTTGAATCACAAGCTGGGTGGCAGTGAGTGAGTGTGTGTGTGGGTGTGGGTGTGTGTGGTTAGTGATGGCTCTCATTGATTTCCAGTTGCAGAGACGTCCTAAGGACTGTGTGTGTGTGTGTGTGTGTGTGTGTGTGTGTGTGTTGTGACGTTGAGAGGAAGGAGGGAGTGTGGGGGTTAAAGTAGGAAGGCAATGAAGCCATTTAAGAGTCATAAAGTGCTTGGTCAATCAAAACCACCCCCTGCCAGGCACCTCATGTCCTCCTCTGTGTGTGTGTGTGTGTAAATGTGATGGAGTATGTACACGTGTTTGCATAAAGTATGTGTGTGTCACTGTGAGTTAAAAGAGCAACAAAAAAAGAGTGCATGTAGGTGTTTCTGTGTCTGTGTGTGTGTGTGTGAGAAAGCATGTATCATCTGTGTGTGTGTGTGTGTGTATGTGTGTTGATGGGGATGAGTGCATGATCTGGAAATCATTTGGATACTAAGGCTCAAAAGAAAGGAAGGAGAGAAAAGAAAAGGATGTACCACCAGTCGAGCTCTGTGAAAACATATGCTGCAAACAGATGCAGCGATTAGGAAATGTAATTGTCCACGGCAACATCACAATGTTGTTTGTGGAGTAAATAACGTGTGTGTGCATTTGCACCCTACATCTCTAGTCAGAAATTCTGCCTAATTTGCATAGCCACTGCAGAGCTCTGTCTGTACTGTTCCTGTTCTGTTTGCAGCTGTTTATTATTCTCACCATACATATACATCATTAGAAAGCACATTGTGTTTTTCATAGTTATGCAGATGACACACAACTGTACGTCTCTGTCAAACCAAATGATGTGCAGCTGTAACCTCCGTACTGCCTGCCTGGCAATAAATACCTGCATAGCGTAATCTCTTTAAATTAAACAAGGACAAACTGAAATCCTGCTGGTCAGCTCTACAACAAAAAAAAGAAATATTGTTTATTAATCTGAAATTACTCTGGATAAAAATCTGAAGTCCTGGCTTTGTATCTAAGTCCCACATTAACAAGTAGTGAAACAGCCTTTCAGTTAGAAACATTAGCTTCAGTACCATTTTAATCTAAAACAATGCGAAAAACTGATTCACGTCTTTGTAGAGTGACTCGATTGCTGCAGATTTCAACCAATCAAAACAAAAAAGAGAGAGAGCACATTAGTCCAGTTTTAGCTGCTCACAAATTTAACATTAAAGCATTAAAATTTGACATGAATGCGCCAGACGTGAAGCTAGCAGCTGGAAGCGGAATTCATCCTGCTGCCAGAGCTCAACTCTCTACATAAGCATCAATTTCCATTTTAAGGCAAAAGCTGAGCAACTGACACCATCAGTGCTGTAAGCATATTGTTTTACTTGTTTCTATTCGACTCCCTAGAATTACTGGCTGATGTCGCCAGTGGCCATCAGAGCCGTGTTTGGGGGCAACACCATGGAAGTCGCTTCAATTTAAATAACCATACAGGTTGTCTCTAAAACGACCCATTGGGTGTACAGCAGCCATTACTGAGCTTTGTATCATTATAACTTTGGTTGGTTGGTTAGGCACAAGAAGAAATCACAGACAGATTAAACAAGTCCGTCCTTAAGGTTGAGGAGCGTCGTTGTCATGGTCACAATAATGGTAGTAAACAATGGTTCCTGTAAAGTTCTGTGTTTTATTGATCCATCACTGCATCCTCCTCCTGTGTAGTTACAAAAAAAAAAAAAAATCCCAAATATAGCTGCTTGCCCAGGGTATCATCTGTCTCTCTGTGTCTGTGTTGACTTTAGGGCTGAGCAGTTGAGACACTACTCAGATAATCGTCATTTGGACAACAAGCCACCAACAGCCAGTTTGGCTTATTACTGTATCGCTGTGGGGCACCGTTTTGGCTGTAACACCACCAGCTGCGACATCATCTGTAACCACCACCACCCTCCTCTGTCCCCTGATTCTCTCACCTTCTCTTTCTCTTTTCCATCCTTCCCAACCTCCTTTAATAATCTCAATCGCCCAGGTGTACTGCCCAGGTAGGCAGGATCTAAACAGTCGTTGCCATGGTAAGCTGGCAGGCCCATTACCTGATGATGCAGGTACATCATTTCTTTCTCCCTCTGTCTGTCCTTTCTCTTCATCCTGTCCTTATGTTCTCTTCTTTCTCAGCTCTCAAATCCTCCTCTTATTTTACAAACACCATCTGCTTTTCTTTTCCCTTCATTCTCTGATTTGTTGTCATTTCCTTCTTCTAATATGTAACCCAGAAAACTGCAGTTCAGGACCTAGATAATATTTGACTCACTGGCCCGTAGTAATGACCAGACTGCTTGCCCTCCCCCATCTGTCAGCCTGCCCTCGTTCCAGACACCCATATAGCACAAGCGTGACGCCCACACGTACGGCAAACGACAATACGTTCACCCGAAAAAACAAGTTGACAGGCCCAGCCCTCGCCGACGTGGCGAGGGTGCGCAAATCCGCAGCAACCAAAGTACCACACACACTTTCACAACTGTCCCGCACCCCTCGAGTGTTCCGCTTTGCCTCAGTGACAGTCGGGTTAAATCCACTCTGACAGGTCAGGCTCCTCTCACTGTCAGGCCAAGCTGTCGGAGCTACTGTCACTGTGAGAGAGAACACATATGTTGTACCTGTGTGTGTGTGTGTGTGTGTGTGTGTAAGGATGGCATTGGAGCGGGGACAGGGGTGTTTAATAATGTGTTTATTACTAAGATATCTCAAAACTAATGTTTCTCCTTTACAACTTCCAGTGAAATTTAGAGGGTTAGACTGTGGATCAAGGAAAAAATTATTGGTACCAGACTCCATTGTCAAAAACAGGAATTTTACCAAAAGATTCAAGGTACAGTGATACCTCTGGATGTTGGCTCATCCATGTTATAGTTTTTCAGGTGTTTGTTAGGTAGAATTAGTGTGTATTATTTGTAAGAAGTGCTTTTCCACAACTTCGCCACTGACTTCAAATTCTCTAAAACTAAATGGTTTTCAGAGGTCCTGTGAGGACAGAGGAACCAGTCAACAATAATGTAGACTCAAGCTGCACGTATTTCATCGCAGTACTGCACGACATAAGAACCAGTATTACTTATTTACACTGCTTTGTTTCGGGGTTTAAACCACTCTTAACTCTTACTGAGAGACACTAATGAACTTAACTGTTGACCACTCAATACAATAATTTATGAAAACCCTGGGCTTAATAATAGTGTTTATGGAATCTGCAAATAATGACAAACGTGCTCCATTTGAAAAGCTCCTGCCACCTGCATGAAAATAAAATTAATGTACGGATACCACCAATGGAGCAGCTTCAGTTCCCATAATCCTAAATTTGAACTGTTTACAGCATTTAGACCAAAATAAATTAGTTTGGAATGGAAAAATTTTCCAGCTGGAACCAAAATAGTAGGTTCTCAAGTACAAACAGTGACAACATAAGTGTGCAGCCTACAGTTTGGACAGAGGACGGAGAAGGACGCAGTGGTCTGGTTACAAATTTATTATAGTACAAACGCTAGAGGTAATTTAGCAAAGACACATTAGAGAGATTCTGCTCAAAATTGGTGGAGATGGGCTGGTTTGCTGATGGAAATAAGGTTCCAAGAATAGTGAACTGTTTCAAGAACCAAGCTAATTTGGTGGAAAAGTGTGTCTTTCTGGACCAGAGCACCCTGCAATGAATCTGCAGTTCCAATTGACTACTAAGGACTTGTTTACATCGCCAACAGTTTTTGTATGAAATGGTAAAGCTTACCGCGGTTAGTTTTGCCTTTCCTGAAAATCCAAACTTCCAAAGAGTAATCTTTGAAACGCCATCCTTACCACTGTCGCTTATGTTACACTGGCAATATACAGTTCTTTAGAAACTGAGACAACTCTGCCCCACCTCGCATTTGTATTGTTTTCAAAGCCCACAGCTAAATAAAAGAACAACAGCAACGGCGATCATTGAGCCGCGCTGCCGCGGACTCATCAAGTTACATCGCCATCTACTGGGCCTGACTCGCATCTCGACTGTGTTTTCAGATCATTTGCATGAAGGTCATTATTTCAGCTATTTAGTGAAGTTTCAGAGCAGGACCACACCTCAGCCACACCTCTCTGGCAATCTCATCAGTACCAAAGCCCTCCTCCACCCTATTTTCTGTTTCTCTAACTCAGAGATCCTGAGGGGGTTCATCACAGCCGAGCCTCCCCACACTGCATCCTAATCAAGATGTTAAACCCAAGAACACGCTCACCTTGTTAATAGATCTCCAACGCACCTGTTGATGGCGTGGTCCTTGCTCGTGAGCACAACGCTGTCATGAACATGAGCTAAAATGCAAAGGAAAAACTTTTCCATCGTTATCGCGTAGCTTAAAAACTTTGAGATGCAAGAATCACTCACTTTAAAGTCCCTGCACACCCATTGTAAACTAACACAAGTGATTATTATTTTAACTGATTAAACTTCTCTCAGGTACTGTGGGCGTGTAATGACTGTGCTTAAATAAAAAATCCATCACTTCCTGTTCGCTTTGTTGAACTCTTTTCAAGATGGACAACTTGAAGAGGAGGTCTAATCAACCAGAATAAGTGACAACACCTGCATGAGACTGGAAGGGCTTTTAAGCTCATCCAGTTAATCTTATTTGCTAATTTAACTGTTGAGTCATTTAATGCGCCGCTTTCTGGTAAATCTTTGTGTTCAGGTAAATTAGTTGGTGCTAGAAGCTTGGTGACATAGCACTGACCTGCAGGTTGTGCAGTGATTAGTTGGCGCATTGGTTTTGTTTGCAAAAAAATATGCAGCATGAATTGCAAGTCAAAGATCGCAAAATTTAATTTTTCTCTTGGTCCTGCAGCTTTTATGACATAACCAGCGTGCTGACTTGATACATTTTAAATAAACCTTAATGCAAGTGTGTCTGTGCAATATGTGCTGAAGTCTCAGAGTCTCAGACTAATTACCTGCCATATGAGCAAGATGTAAAAAGCTTCAGGAGAGTAAAAGAGACATTTTTGGCTGAAAATAGGTTTCATGTATTCTGAGTGTGTTAGCGGCTTTGGGATGCCAGCACAGTGGACACTTCACAAACTCCTGACTCCCACCATCAGTCAACTGAGCAAATTAAAAATCCCAACTCTTATTTTATACTCTTGTTTAATCAGTAAAAAGAAGAACAATCTGCATGGATTTGTATTCATGGAGGCACCTCTACCCACTCGAGACTGCAGGGATATTTGTTTCTTAACTAAAAACTCGTATGAGGACAAACAGAAGAAGTGTAGGTACAAAGTCAGTCATGACATCTTTGTTACACAGATGCACACGCCTTTCTGACATCGCTGACAGTGCACGCTGGTGGGGGGATACGTATACATCCTAGAATAGATATGAACCGTCATCCAAAAGAAATTGACACATGCAAGTGCCGGGATCTAGACCTGAACACGGAGGCCTGCTGTGTGACTGCAGCCACCAGATTCACGGATTCACACACACACACACACACATCATAGGCGAGGTTTTGGTATTTGTCGGTGAGTTTATACCGTGAGACCAAAAAATAAGGAAAGACAGGAGAAGAAGAAGAAGGAGAGAAAGATAGAAAAAGATAACATATCTTTGTGAATAAATCATAATAAAGATAAGGTTCTCTCCTTCTGCAGAAATCTTTCATGAATCATCTTTTAATCTCTCTGACCTTATGTTCTCTTTTCCTTACTCGTGGTTTTATTAACCTCACCTGTCCTCCTCTCCTGCCCACTTGTTGTTCACCTGCTGACACACCTGCTCCCATTACCATCAGCACCAGTATATAGATGCTCCTCAGGCAGAGTTCAACCCTTGTCGATCTCTGTTGGTTTTTTTGTTTGTCTTCAGGAAGTTTCTGCCTGATGCATGTTAAAAGTGCAAACACTGCAGCTTCGGCTGAGGTGGAAACTCGCCATGTTTTGGAAAAAGGGAACATATGACACCTTGATGTTAAGGTAGAAGTTACAAAGCATCCACAGCAAAGTTAGATGTATCATAAATAAAACCAGGTTAAAAGTTTCCAGCAACCCATGCTACAGGTCAATGTGGTCCCATTTTGTCTTTTTCAGATCTTTTAAAAGAGGATTCTTAATCTTATAATCTGTTTAAAAATGTAAATTACAAACTCATAATTCACAGGAAAACAGGGAAGCAGCAACATCTGGTAATAAAAAGGAACCCAGAAAGAGATTTAGCAAAGTGTTTCATAGTTGAATGAGGAGACTGATTGAAAATTGCCCATTAGAGGGAAACAGGTTGCTTTTGGTTTTTGGTGGAACATATGGCTTCAACTTACATATTTTGGAAGTAAAAGGTTGAAATGATTTGTAATGAGGGGCTGGTTAAGCTTTTGCTCTCAGTCAGTGAAGTTTCAGATATCAGGGTGTGTGTTTTTGTGGAGGATGAAGTTTCTTTCCACATATTTTCAGATTGTCTTTCTGTATCTGACAGGAGGAGAGAGGACCCCTTTGTTTCGTCTGTGGGATTAGATTTGAAGCCTTAAGATTCTGTTTGCATTAGGTGCAACTAGATGTGTGCAAAACTGGCAAACAGATATTCCTACTAATGATAATCCTCAAACATGTTGGTTTCACATTTTATTGTCATCCATATCAGTTTTTGAGATTTCTTAGTTAATTTCATGTTGAGTGTCTATTATTGTCCTTTTTTAAATGTCAGTTAATCTTAAAACATATTTTCTCTGTTATCTTTCTGTATGTAGCCAAGAAGACAGTATGAGTTTGTTTTGTTGCTCAGATCTTGCCCTTAAGATGTCTGGCACTCTCCCACGCTGGTTATTTCAGGATAATTAGAGAATTTCTTTTCGATAGAAATGGTTTAAAGAGTGTGGTGACCCTGACACACTGGACAAAATCACTGAACATCACTAAACTATTCTTGCATAAAATAAAGTCATGCTGCTTTGTAATCAGATGGCTAATATCTGCACATTGCCATGGAATATCTCATTTATATCACAGTTAATAAAACAACAAAACCTGCTCGGTGTTGCTTGACTTTGTAACTGGAGTTGAACTGGGCATGAGGGGTGGTTTAAAACACTACTTGGCCTCCTGAGACTTGGTGTAATAAACTTTTAAAGTAGAAGATACTGGTTATCAACAAGACAAAAACCCACCAATGTGTTTCTTGTCCAAATTCCTAACCCTGCCTGTGACACTTTGTCACTGGTTCCTACAGGGAGAGGTAAATCTTTACAACATTTTTAAAAACTAGCGAGCTGGGTTGTTTATTTATTTTTAACAAATGTTACTCAAACAGAGTAAATGGTATTTATTAGTACAGATTAATCCACATTTAGAGTTCTACTGAATATTATTATTATTATATCCAGGTTTCATTTCAGTAGTCACCAGTCTGTCTGAGCAGGTGCTCCTATGAATATGACTCAAGACAGATTTGTGTTACCCTTGTAAATCAAAGAACAGCAGATGCTGAATATTACAATATTGTTGCCAGGAATTGCTACACAACATGCCGCTGAAAGATGTGGTTAAACTTATGCAATGATCCAAAATCACCAAAGAAGTGAGCACAAATGTCAGTGAGATATTGTGAGAGATCATTTTAAGACACCCCAGAAACAGATTTATATGTTTAAAAATCTCCAGGCAGCAGGTATTTTACATCTCAACTTTTTATTTTATTTTTTTTTTTGGTGCTACATTTGTTCAACTGTTTTCTGGTCTTAAATGTCTCAAAGCAATCCCAAGTCAATCTATACAGACAATAAAATAATCTTTATTTTCCTTGAAATATTGAAGGCTGCTGTATTTTGTTCTGATCCACCCACATCAAGGATTTTTTTCATGAACAAAGCTCTCACCATGGACTCCAAAAACATGATTGTCCTCTGCTGATCTTTTCTGTAGCCGCCTTCGATAAGGAGCTGTGGTCTCTATTCTCAAAATTTAACTGAATGATGAGCCTCAGATTTGTGCCCGTAGTGGATATTCAAACTGTTTGATTTAATCAATAATTGTGAACAAGGATCACCACTTTCAAAGCTGGAAACGAGACAGATGAGAAGATGTTTGTGACGCCCCTCATGGGACTAAAACCTGAGCTAAACCACTCAAGTGTCGGTATCAGAGACTGAGAGAGTTTAAGACAGAACATTGCTTGCAGCTTCTATTCGCAGAGGGACTCCTCTTTATCCTGCATTTAATCAAACACTGAAGCCTGCCTCACTACACTACTGATATAAATGTGTTTCAAGAGTAAACCATTTATACAACCCTATTTAAGTTCTCACTCCTTTATATCCACAATATGCTCACACAAGCTCTTATGAATATATCATCTATAAGGAATTACCAGTATAATGTTCATCTGGAAAGAGAATTTTATAAAATTATGGAACAGTCTTTTCATCAGGGCATGCCTGTTTTGGTTTGTGCTTTGATCATGAATATGGAGAAGCCTGGTCCACAGGCAGGTGTGATGCCACTGGCTGAACACTAATCAACATCTAATGCAGTTTGGCAAGAAAAGAAGCAATGTGCCAACAAAGGCAGCAAGGAAAAGTTTCTTGGAAGAAAACATGGGTTTAAATAATGCAGGATTAAAGTATTAAAGAACTGGCTCTGAGAATATTTAATGAGGAAAGTGAAACATATTCAACATGTTTGTTAAACCTTGAGGATACAGACATTAGCTTAAGTAGAAATACTGAATATAAGCTGCACTTCTGCTTGTTTATATAGTAATAGCCTAACAGGTCTAGTTTCATTTAAATCAATACATCATCAGGTGTTGAAATATATGAATAAAAGTATGGGTTTCACTGTGAAATGTGAAGTGGTTCATTTAAATTTCTGCCTTTGGTGCCCCTAGTGGCAAAATCTGAAAAGAAATTCCTGTGCTTTGAAATGTTTTATAATCCACGGTCTACATCAGCTGCTAGTCAGCCTCTTCTTCACTGTCTTTGCGATTC
This sequence comes from Lates japonicus, assembly GCA_033238685.1. Classification (NCBI taxonomy): domain Eukaryota; kingdom Metazoa; phylum Chordata; class Actinopteri; family Centropomidae; genus Lates; species Lates japonicus. Next base: position 61,107 of record BRZM01002428.1, on the reverse strand, counting down.
ACCTCTTTGCGCCTTACTGCCACCAACTGTTGATGAGTGGAAAATGGCGTGAAATGGCGGCAGGAATGTGTATCATGCCTAAATTTATAAAAACATTGTCTAAAAACTTCATACAGGGTAATTTTAAGTCCACTGACTTTCTGACTTTACCGATTCCACGGTAATTTTCAACAAACAAATGCAAATAAGCAAACCAGAATAAACCGAAAATGCTATAATTGGCAGTAATTAAGAAATCTATGCAGAGCAGAGAAGCTTACAATTTCTATTCACTGTGGCATACTTATTGTACAAAGAGCAGCTCATTAAAGTAAAGACCTCAATGAGTTGCCTGTTTACAAGAATGCTCTTATTATTGGTTGTTAATGTCTACACCTCAAGGCCTGACCTTCCTCTGCCCCACACAGTGTATTGGGTGGCAGTCTGGAGCCCTGAGCTTGAGAGCCCACTATGATCGCCCTCTGAGCCTTGCATGGGATGAGAGGAGGACAGAGGAGGAGAGAGTGAATGAGTGAGAGGAAATGAGAGGGGAGAAGAAAACAAGGAAAGCAGGAGAGGAGAGAGGTGACAAAAGAGGAAACAAGGACAGGAGGAAACAAGAGGAGATGGGAGGAAAGAAGCAGAGGAGAGGAGGCAGAAGAGGAAGGAAGGAGATGAGAGAGGAAAGGAAGGTGAGTGGTGAGGAGAGGAAACAAGTGATGAAAATAGGTGCAGAGAAGAGAGAAAAACAAAAGGGAGGAGAGGAGGCAAAGATAGGAAAGGAAACGAGATGAGAGAAAAGAAATGCAAAATGGAGAAGAGAGACGAACATGAAGGACAGGGTGGAGACGAGGCCGTTACTTTGACTTCACATCATCTATGAATTTTACATGAGTCGTATTAGACCAGCGATGCAGCTGCAGTGAGCCTTGGCCCCGAGTCTTTGACCCACAGATCAACCGTCAACTTGTTGCTCCACGACGCACAAATTACCCATCACAGTTATTTATTGAGCTACATCCAGGTGAAGGCTGCTGTCACTTCCACCGAGGCCAAATCGTGCTCCTCTTAGTGGCGAGGCCTCGGCCACCCAAAGGCTCCACGGTCACACTCAAAGCTGGTTTAAACCGAGGTGAGCCGGTTCATGTCGTCCAGGGCTTCTCTGAGTTTTTACTTTGTGCTTTGGCAGCGCTTTCACCTCAGGCTGCACCTCAGACATTCTGGAGCTGACAGAGAGGGATTTGATGGCTCAGTCAGTTAAATATGCATGACTGAAAACTTTCAAAAGACACTTCTTTTTTTAATCTTCCCTGTTGATGTAATGGTGTGAGGGAAATAAATGGTAGAAAGTCAACATCTTTTCACCCCAGAGGAAGTTTCCTGGTTGTATAAGTTGAACACAACTGAGACTTTTACACATTCAGTTCCTTGTTTTGTGGTGATTTACTTTAATTTGTTTCCATCATCATTATTACAGCTGCTAGCTTAACAAAATGTAACCATAGGCTGCAATAAGCTGCTGCACAGATGATCTGTGGGCTCGGGACAGTTTCAGACTGCTATTTAGGATGTGCAGTGCAGCATATTCTTCGTCTTCTTTGTGTTTATTGTTGGATCGCAAACCAACTAGGTGCATACCACCACCTACTTTATCAGAGTGTGTAGATACGCAAGTAGCAGCAACGCTAATGTGAAAGCTGGGAATGGAGAGGAGGGTAATCACACTCAGCATGAAGCAATCGTACCTGTATGAAAACTGCTGGAATCTGCCTTCGAAACAATCCCACTTTTACTTTTTAAGTGTGTAACACAGGCTGAAATCAGATCCAAAAATCATTTTATAGGTAACATTACTGCCTGAGCAGGGCAAGAGAGAGCACTCGATACTTTTGTAAGACTTTGTGATACCCTCGTAGCCATTTTTCAAGGGTTAAATTGAATGCTTTTCAAGACTTTTCCAGACCTGCAGGTCCTCATGAGACAATAAATGTTGCTCTTCCAGGAGAGTAACTTTCTACTGAGGAAAAATAAAAATCAGATAACAGACACAGTAACTTCAGTGGCGTCAAACAAACGGAGGCATCATCAAAAAGTGACGGCTAACCACATTTTCCGGACTCGGCTCCATCCTGACAATCTGCTCAGCCCCATCTCAGGTTTTAATTTGACATCTGCCGGTCATGTACAACCTCAGTCCTCTAATCCTCGCTTGTGTGTGTTTCATTCACTCACCCTGGAAGTGTTTTATTCAGTCTGAGCTCAAAGAGGATTTGGTAAACAGCATGTATATCCCCCTTGTCAATTAGCTAACATGTTGATGTCAGCATGGTCAGTATAATCCCTCTCTTAATGTACTGTAATAACCCCCTCCTTCCTCTGCTCTCCTTCAGCGAGATACTCACACACACAACAGTTCCTGAGGGAAACAGCCACACAACAACATGACAGGATGCTGCATTAGCTCAGCCGTCATAACAACATTACCAGGGGCTGAATGAAACTCTCTAGGGCTTTGAAAGAGACAACTTTCTGACCCGGCTGAAATAAATTATTGAATTTAGTCTTCATCAAGATGCTTTTCATATTCATACCAAACTTCCTCTCATTGTTGTCTTTTCAATTTGATTTAACTCTTATTTAACAGTATCAGGTGCTGAGATCTATAAAAACTTAGAGAGAGAGAAAGCAAGAAGCAAGGAAAACACTAACTTAGAAACAACAATATATAGAAAGAAGTTAATTCAGCAGAAATCACATTAACATTAAAATAACAAAACTAAAAGTGTACAGGAATACTAGTGGCTCTGTGAATTTGCACAGCAATGCTAATGTCAGCATGTTAACATGCTCACAAAGACAGCGCACATTTGTTTTCAGAAATGTTGTTCTTTTTCCCGAATTGTGGTCGTACTTTGACCTTCAGGGCCACCGTAATTTACAGACAGCAGACTAACATTACTTTTGTAAATATATTGTCACAAACCAAAGAATTGAACATCTTGATCTGATAATTGGCCTGTATGGGAAGTTAACAGGTCAGAAAAGTGATTACAGTTCATCCTGAAGGGAGCATGAATGCAAATTTTATTGCAATCCATCCTGTAGTTGTTGAAACATTTCCTTTACAACCATGAATGTAAACCTCATAGTGGCACAAGAGGAAAAGTCAAATGGGTCACTATAGTTGCCAGGGTTCATCCTCTGGGGATCATCAATGTCTGCACCAGATTTCATCATCCATCCAATAACCATTCATTATCCAGTTCTGCTGCTGTTTATTCCAAACAAACGATGCTGTTTTACAAATAGGGAAAAAAAGAAACATTTTAGAAAAATTCACCATGTTTTTAGACTTATATCATTTTACTCTGCCCTCTTTCACATCTCCAAAACTTCATCCCCTCGCATCCATATAAACCACAACAGCGTTTCCACATTTCCACGATGCCTGTCCACAGCGTCCCTCTGGTTCTGAGGGGACACAGCAAGTGTCAGGGCCAAGATGGCAGCTAATGATGCGCAGCTCGCCAGGGGACTGAGGCGAGGCTGCGATTTCAGCCGGGGGGACGGTCCAGTCTGCGCCGCTAATGCATCCAAGGCAGCTGGTGACACAAACCCAGAGGATCTGTCAGTCCGCACAACCCCTCCAGACGTTCAGCCACGACAGATGAACAGAGGAACTGTGGTGTTGAGAGTGTGTGTGTGTGTGTGTGTGTGTGTGTGTGCACTGAGGGTAGAAACATGATCTTCATGGTCTCCGGTGGGTTAAATGATGAGGGGAGGCTGTGAAGATTAGCAGCAAGCCCTGAGGAGTGTGTGTGCAAAAGTGTGTGTGTGTGTGTGTGTGTGTGTCCGTTTGTTTGTGCAGGTGGGTGAATGCATGCATTATAAAACTGCTCCCAATGCACAACACATATTAGCTTAATGTCTTAACTCAAATGATTAATAAAGTTTGGTTTTGCAAGATTTTAAAGCAAACAGCAGAGTCATGGTCACTCAGTGAGAATCATGGTCATAGAAAACAGACCTTGGCAGGGGAAGGTGTGTGTGTGTGTGTGTGTGTGTGTGTAAAAGAAATAAGACAGATGTAAAACAACTGTGTGTTTTATGACAGTAGGACAAGACAGCAAGTGCTACCTGACAACACTGTGATCTGCAAAAGACACCTGGAACTGCCTGTGTGTGTGTGTGTTCTGTGTGTGTGTGTGTGTGTGACAAACACACACACACACACACACATGTACACACACGTTCAAAAACTCCTCGATGATCCCTCTAGGAAGGAACCTCATTTGTTTCACCATGGAGACGGAGGAGGTGGAAAAAGACACTTGGCCCTTGGAGGGCTCTCATGTATACGACACAAGGCAACATGTCCACAGACACACACACACACACGCACGCATGCACACACATGCTGAGCGAGATCACACATGGCATCTTAGACGTCTATGAAACAGACCCTGAGGAATATCTAATGAACAACAAAATATATTTTTTCATCTAAACAAATCCACCAAGTTTGTTCTTTCTCCCAATTAAAGATCATTTGTGTTTATATGTGTGTGTGTGTGTGTGTGAGCATGAGAGTATATTCTTCTTAACAGAGTTACTAAGTTAAATCTAACAGAATGTTTCACTGGTGGCCTTGGTTTACGTGTCCCAGTGCTCTTCTGAAAAAAAAAAAAAAAATCTGAAGCAAAAGCTCTTGAATAATTCAGCCATGTTTAAAAAGAATAAACTATGATCCTACATGAATATGACCTGGTAATCCCCAAAGATGCTCCCTCTTTCTCTTTCCCTTGGTTCTCTTTCTTTTGTCTGCAGCCTGCTCCACTGTAACTGATGGAGGGCTCTGTCTGTGCTTCATTTTCTAATGTATCACAGTTGTTTTACCCTAAAAACAAACTCACTTGGTGTTTTTACATGTCCTGAAATATATGTTTTTAAGTTGTTTTTGTATCTAGCAGGTAACCACTGGTCTTAGTTTCATGTTAACATATTATATTATATAATCACTGTAATTATTACAATTTTTAATACATTCATATTTCATGTATTTCAAACTTTGCTCAGTAAAATCAGGAGGCTGCTCTCCTAGTTGATACTTTTAGACAACAATGTTTCACACACACATTTCTGTATCACTGTGAGAAAAGTTCCTGTGCACAAAAACAGCTCCATAAAGAAATAGTTTTCCTGGTTTGGTTTGGAAGAACTTGACTGGCCTGTGCCTGTGGGGTTGAGTAGGAGCCAGGCCTTATTACCCAACTAATGCTTCTGTCGTTAAATGGCAACAAATCATGAGAATGAGAGTGGAGGCTGTTACAGCGTCAGGTTAATGTCTGCGGTTTTGGATTGAGCAATAACATACAGGTGAAATGTTCAGGTGTCCACAGTGTAGTGTATGCTCCATTACATTGGTCAAGGATACTGCAGAGTCTAGAGCTTTCTAATGTTGTTCTAATGTTTTCTATTTTTAATTTTCTGCTTATCTACATCCTGCTCCAACCTGACTCTGTGCTGCTGTTTCCCTCTTGAAGATCAACAAAGTCTTATCTTTATTTCACTGTGTTATGAAAATAGACAGGCAGAAACTTGCTCGAAATTCAGGAAGAAAAGATTTTTGCTTTTTGTCCGAGTTGTGTATATTCAACCAGTGAAAAAGTTCCAGCAGACAAGTTGGTTTTCTGCTGAGATGAGCAAGAAGATCTCAGGCTAATTTTTGTCTGTAAGAGTTTTTAAAAAGCCCCAGTTTGAACTCATCTCGTCAAACAGGGATGAGAAAGTGCGAAACTGCAATTTTCTCCTGCAACAGACCAATAAAACAACACGTACACACACATAACTGCCGCATCCAAGATCAACGAAGGAAAGGGAGAATATAGAACGTTTGAGCATAGAAGTGATTGAATAAGTGAAAGGACAGACACAGAGAGAGCAGAAAATAATGCACACTGAGTTGGAGTGCGCCTCCTGCTGAGCCCACACTCTTTTTCCTCTTCTCTGCTCACTGTTGATGACAGAGCAGGCTCTTCCTGCAGGTCAGCAGGTGTCATGTACAGAAATGTGACCCCCAGTGCACACACTGAACCAATCAGCAGCTCCAGATGCATTATCAAGAACATTATCTCATCTTTGAACTTCTGACCCCTGTCGATGAGCGCAGTGAGCGTGCAGAGGGAGAGGCTTTATATCAAACTTTAATGCTGATGATGAGGCGATGTAACACGAGGTTATAAAGCAGCACAGGTTTAACGTTATGGGATGAGTTGAAACGTAAAGCAGAACATGACACGGAGCAGCACGGCTCTGTGCAACAGCAGCAACTGATAAATAAAAGGCTGCCCCCTACAGATTGTTGAATCCAATCACAAGTAAACAAAAAGGAAAAAAATGTCACTTTCACTTTTAGAGATTGGCAGATGCTCTTTAAGTGAGACTGTAACTTCTGCAGCTACAGCCACAAGTGACAATTACAAGATGATGGCACCAGAACAAAAAAGTTTTGTATTAGCAAAACTCCTGAGTGTGTTGATTTGAGGAAGGATGCGTTGTTTAATTATCATTTCAACTTTTTATTTGAAAGAGAAATAACGTTTCTTTTTTCTTCCCTAAAAAGTGACTTAGTCTTTCAGGCAGCAGCAATGACGTCTGAAACACACAACATGTCATTTCTTGCCGTTAGAGGTCTCATAGATCAGTTTGATGATATTGTGAAGTAGTGTGGGATTTAAAACTGGATGAAAAGTCGATTTCCACACTTCTGTCAACCACAACAGTAGCATACGCTCTAAGGATTTGTGGGAAAGCCAAAGAGCCAAAAGAACCAAAACTCAAAAATACAGATTTCTTTATTGATTTTTGGATGAAAAGTTCTGTATTTAGACCTTATAAACCAAAGCCTGATGGACAGGTTTCTGATCATATGAGTGAATATGTCTTGAATTCACACCATCTCAGCCATTAAGAGCTTCTTCAAACACCTGGATGAGGTCTTCACATCCCACAGTATCCTCGTTTCCATCGGAGTACTCCAGGTGCGATAAATTTTACAAATAAAATATAAAATTTACAAAAGCTTTATAAAAGCTACAAAAGAGAAAGATGTGTTTGAATAATCATCACCATTTTTTAAAGTTTGTTTATTGTTAGGCAGCGTTCCTCTAGCGAGACTTGTGAGCGCTAAACAGAATACTGTTGCTGTGGTTACCTGCAGGTTAATTCGCCTTAAACTGTTGACCAGAACCACTAAAGGCAACACCTGACATACAATATTAACAGACAACCACCAGCCAGTCAGAAGCATGTGCTTCCTGTTGCCGTGGCTTTTAATAACACAGCACAATGTACACAAGTGTTCAGGTCGACAACACTGGGAAAAAAAAGTATGTTTCATCACATGAGGTGTTTAAATACTGCGAGAAAACCTCAGGTAAAGGTGATGAATAAATAAATATACACATCATCTTATTCACACCACACAGGTTTTCTCCACTGGGATGTCAGGGAGAGCTCAGGTATGCTACCGGTGTGTTAATGTACCCGTGAGCAGGAGAGAGGCGGCTTCAAGGCCTCTGGACCACATCAATATTATAGCACACAGGGCCAGAGAGGAGCTGATCAAATATTCATCTTTCACCCCTCCTCCCTCTCTCTCTCTCTTTCTCCTCCTTACAGCTCTGCTTCTCTCCCACTAACACACTGAAAAACACACAGCCACAGTTCACATCTTCTTCTTTAACCCTCAGAGAAAGAGGCGCTCTGTGTGTATTCAGTTACTCAGAGATCCTGGGGGAGTGTTGGGGTTAAGTGTTAGTGAGAGCTCCAGACACTGAGGAAAGGTTCTGCTGCTCAGACGCATGAACATACATTGTGTTCATCTTTGAAACTCACGTGACACATCAATGGAGCAGGTTCAGATATTTACTGAAGTGTTTCAGGGGTTTAGTAAAACTTTAAAGACAAACTTCACAGCTGAAGGTTTTCAGTTTTCTGCAGCTGAATGTTCTTGCTGACCTCCAGTGGTGAAAACTGATAATAGGATGAGTGTGTGTGGAGAAAATACTCATCTGACTTTCATTCAGTGAAGAGATTTGCATCAGAAAATCAGCAGCTTCTCTTTGTGCTGCCAAGTTTTTATCTTTAAACCACTTGAGAAACCAGAATTTAGCAGTCACAACCTTAAATTTTGTTGATATTGGATTATATCTTTTACAATCATACTTATTGTTTAATCTGTTTTTGTTTTAAAACCAAAAACTAATGCATTTCGAAGCGCAATTTACCTATGATCATCTCTGGAAAGGAAAATACTCACATTTGATTATAGGTCAATATCAGAGTCTGACACTTTAAGAGATGACAGATTTGAAAAAAATAAAACCACAAGGAAGTAAATGAGAAATTCCTTGAGACGTGGAATCAAAAGGGCAGATACAAGGCCAATAAAAGCTGTAACACAAAGTCCAAGTTAGACTCTGGCAATAAGGAGAGATTTATAAAACACATGATCAGCTCGTATTTGGTCAGCTGATATCAGTGATACATTCATACATTACAAAGCAGTGTATGGTAAAGAAAAATAAAGAGAAGATCACAAAACATCTAAAAGCTTCTGATGACAGATCAAGTAAATAATCAAACACAATCACAAATGCACACAACTCATTAATATTCTTTCACTTAGCAGCTCTCTCTCTGTCTCCACTGTGGTGCAATAAACATGAAACACAACATTTCAGTGGGATAAACACTTTCTCTTCACCTTCCTGTCAGTGTGTAAAACTACACACTGGTCAGATCATCATGAGGAGGGAAACAGAGGGCTGTAGTGTTTGTGGTTTAGATTCTGAAGGAGAGGCTGCACAGGTTTTTGGTCACACCCTGATCTGTGGAAAAGGTAAAGGAAGCAGATATCAGAGTGTGTTGTTATTAATGATTAACCAATGAAAGATGTGGACGACATTGTAAGTAGATTCAGATATTGTTGAACAGAGTCAGGACACAATTACAAAGTGGGAGATCTCGGCCTGAATAATTCTCAGTCGGGGACCGAAAGCGACAAGCTGAAGGGAAATCAAATTTGGTGAGTTTTTCACTTACAAAAAACAGAGAAAATGGCTGAGAAAGTTGCTCTTGTTGAAAGTTTCCTGAGTTGCCACGTGTGTTCAGAGACTTTCAGAGATCCTGTGTCTCTGAGCTGTAGCCACAGTCGTTCAAGCTGCCTGCAACAATTTGGGAACAAGTTAAAAACAAAACTGTCCCATTTGTAAAAGAAAATCTTCAAAGGATTTTCTACATGTGAACTTTGCACTGAAGGAACTGGCTGATTCCTCTGCTGGGAGACAGAAAGCTGAAGAAGGAGAGAAACAACTAACTGTGGTGTGTAGTAAACATCAAAGAAGAGCCTAAATTGTTCTGTAAGGATGAAGATAGAGCAGTCCTGTCTGTGCTTTCTCTTCACCACGGTCACAAGGTGGTTCCTTGTAGAACAAGTAGTCAGTGACCTGGAAGGAGCAGCTGAAATTGACTTAGAGTCTCTACAGGACAAGAGGAACAAATACAAACAAGTGTGGAGAAAAAACATACAATGATGTGATTCAACACTCCAAGAAGCAGCTATTGTCCACAGAGAAGCAGATCAGAGCAGAGTTCAAATAAGCTCCACCAGTTCCTGAAAGAGGGCAGAGTCCAGATCAAGGCTCTGAGGAGGAAGAGGAGCAGAAGGGGAAGACTATGCAGAGAGATGAAGATGATTCAGGAGCAGGATCTCCTCTCTTGCTGGTGACAGTATCTTGTGTTGTTGAAGAAGAGAGCTGCAGAAACACAAGGTGGCTGCTCTCAGCAGTTATAAAGCCACCAGACCAGAGCCAGAGCCCAGAGCTCACCGTCAGATCCACAGCTGGTCCTTGTGGAGCTCTGATAGATGTGGCTAAACACCTGGGCAACTCATTGGTCCTGGGAGAAGATGGCGACAAGGTCCACTTCAGTCCTGTCATTCTGGACCCAAACACTGCACCTACCTGTCTCTATCTGTCTGATGATCTGATCAGTGTGAGATGTGGAGACACAAATCAGCAGCTCCCTGACAATCCAGAGAGAAACACTCATTATGCCAATGTTCTGGGCTCTGAGGGCTTCAGCTCAGGGAAACACAGCTGGGAGGTGGAGGGGGAGACCATCCTGTCTGGAATGTGGGTTTGGCTAAAGAATCTTTTAACAGGAAGGAGAAGCTGTCTGTTGAACCAAAATATGGAATCTGGTGTTTATGGCATCGCAGGGGAAATACACTGATGTTGTTGGTAAGCCTGTTAAAGTGAAAAAGAGTCTCCAGAGGATCAGAGTCCAGCTGGACTATGACAGGGGGAAGGTGTCCTTTTACAACGCTGAAGACATGACTCCCATCTACACTCACAGAGACACTTTCACTGAGAAACTCTTCCCATATTTTTGTGTTGGAAAGGCTGGTGATGCTAAAACCACTGATATCAAAATCAGTCAAACTGAGATTTCTCTGTGATGTTCAGGGATGTTAGTTTTTTTTATGTCATTCTACACCTGCTTACCTGTCATTTGTTCTTTAAAGCAGATTTGATTTGGTGTCGACGGTCACGAAAATATTCAACTTTCTGTTTCTGTGGTCTGAAATGAATTATCCAAAACTGTTAAAAACTGAAAACAAGAACAACTCAACAGCTGTTCAACTGAAAAATGCGTTAATGCTCAAAAAGCATTACTTTTGAGAAACTGTTAAAACTACTACATACAGTATATACTCTATATTAAACAACAGGTAATCCAGAGAAATAAAACATCTACTGAATCCTGAAACTGTTTCACATTATCAGGAGACAAACTTGATTTGAATGAAGTGTTTAATCACAGTGCTTCTGCAAACTTTGTCATGTTTGTTCTGTATACGTGATCAATAACATGATTGATAAATGACAATGTCCAGTTGATGATTATCAGCTCTAAGTGAATAAAATGTAACATCCTGTGGAAGCTACCTGGATCACCAGTTTGCTTGTATTATCTTTTGGTGGAAATACACCTGTGTGAACTGAGTGATACTCAGTCTCTGTTGTCTAGGCATCTGACTTTGCTACAGTCTGATTTTACAACAGCTGTCACTATGTGAGGTTTGTTGTACCTTACACATCATCTAATGTAGAACTGATTAGGTTAATTTGATAGTATGTGCATGGTGGTGCAGTTGTTGGCACCGTTGCCTCACAGCAAGAAGGTTCTAGGGTTGAGGCCTAGTTAATTGGTGACTCTAAATTGCCCATAGGTGTGAATGTGAGTGTGAATGGTTGTTTGTCTATATATGTCATTGATGGACTGGTGATCGTTCCAAGAGAATCCAGTTCAGTGACATGAAGAAAATCCACCACTGATTTGGCAAGCCAGCCAGGAGGACCTTGGACTTGGAAATTCAACAATGGTATTAGTCCTTAGATGTTACTTGAGGTTAACAAAAACATTTTTGCCTACAGGGATCTCCTTCTATAGAGAGATTGGAAAGATATTCCTGAGCTGCTCAGCATTTCTGGCCATCTTGGTTTTGAGAAATTTGTGTTTGTGTCGACTTACATTGACTGGCCAGTGGATGGAAGTGTATGGAACAACACTCTAGAGTCTCAAGTGTGGCGCTGATGCACCACCATCAAAGCCCATGTATATACAAGAAAACAGCTGTCTTTACATCTGGAATAAATACTGACATTGGACTTTTTCATCATCTTAAGTTTGTTTTTAATGTCTTTTTGTTTTAAAACTGTTTCTCCAAGCACAGTTTATGCATGATCAAATGCTTTCATTGGAGTCTATATTAACAGAGTCTGACACAAACCTATAACCCAATTTAAGAGATGATAGATTTGAAATAAATAAATAATTAAAACCATAAAGAAGTAAATGAGAAAATCGTTGAGATGTGGAATCAAAAGGGCAGATACAAAGCCACCGAAAAGCAACACAAAGCTCAAGTGAGAGCTGTGGATCAGCAATAAGCAGGAGAGACTTAAAAGACACATGATCAGCTCGTATTTGTTCAGATGATAACAATGACTCTGTTTAGTTAACACAATCACAAATACATACACACACCTCATTAATGTTCTTGTTAAACTTCACTTCACAAGTTTGTTTCCACTGTGGTGCACAAACATAAAACACAACATTTGTAGCAAAACTATTTTCTTCACCTTCCTGTCAGTGTGTAAAACTACACACCGTATTCACCGTTCAAAACATCTTTAAGACTCTCACTGAACGAGGCATCATTTGTTTTTCAGTTTGCAGTTGTTGATCTTATAAAACTAATTCCAACTAATACATGAGGAGACAAACTCCCATCCTTGTAGTTCTTAATGTGAACAAGAGGGTAAAGACAATGAATGAATGAACAAGTGGGAAAATGTGCAGGAAAGTAAAGAAAAACACAGATTTCAGGATTATTTTCTCTGTAACATGCATGGAGCACACTGTTGAAATAAACAGTAATGTTACTGAGTTTGGTTTTTTATTTCAATATTTAACTGGCATTTTTTTCAAACATATATTTTGATATTTTACTTGATATGAAAGTAATAGATGGATCCAAAACGATGTCAATATTAATTAGAAAACTAAAATGAAATGAACACAGTTGTGCAGATATATGAGCAGAAAATGTTTCCTGCTACAGATAGAAAAATAAAGATGTTGTTGGAACTGGTTTGTGCTTACCAGCAGCATTTATGTTCACCTATGAACAAAACATTAGATATCAGACTTTTACTAAATTTACATTTTACTTTTTGTTTCTTGGAAAACAGCTGTTTATAAACCAGGAAATTATTACACTGTTGTGAATCGAGAGAAAATATTAAACCGTAATTGACATGATGACATCACCATCTGCTGGTGACAGAACAACATGACAGCATTTCCTTCGTTGTAATAATTTAACCAACGACGGTCATGAAAGAAAGAGAAAGTAGATTCTGACATTTTCGAACAGAGCTGAGACGCCATTACAGGATGTGAGATTAGCTGCTGGAAAACACACATTTGGATTATTTTAAACAATCAAGTGGAGTAACAGAAAGTTGGTGAGTCCTGCTGTTGAAATATAATCAAGAGACTGAGAAAATGGCTGAGAAAGTCGCTCTTGTTGAACGTTTCCTGAGTTGCCACTGCCATTCAGAGACTGAGATCCTGTGTTCTGAGCTGCAGCCAGCTTCTGTCTGCTGCCTGCATAAATTCTGGGAACAAGCTAAACAAAACTGTCCCATTTGGTAAAAGCATAACCAAAGGATTATCCACCCATAAACTTTTCTCTTAAAGAACTGGCTGATTCTTTTGCTGGGAGACAGGAAACTGGATCATCTGACAGAGAAAAACCAGAGACGATGGTTGAGGTGGTGTGTAGTAAACATCAAGAAGAGCCTAAATTGTTCTGTAAAGATGAACAAAAAGCTTTCTGCACGGTCTGTGATGTTTCTCTCACGAGTCAGAAGGTGTGGTTCCCAGAACAAGCAGTCAGGTGACCTGAAGGAGCAGCTGAAATTCAATTTAAAGTCTCCTACAGGACAAGAGGAACAAATATGAGGAGGTTGAGGAAATATACAGTGATGTGATTCCAACACTCCAAGAAGCAGCTGTTGTCCACAGAGAAGCAGATCAGAGTAGAAATTAACAAGCCCACCAGTTCCTGAAAGAGGAAGAGGAGTCCAGACTGGCAGCTCTGAGGGAGGGTATACAGAAGGGGAAGACTATGGAGCAGAGAGATGAAGATGATTCAGGAGCAGATCTCCTCTGTCAGACAGCATTCAAAGAGTTGAAGAAGAGCTGCAGAAACACAAGGTATGCTCTCAGCAGTTATAAAGCCACTCAGACCAGAGCCAGAGCCCAGAGCTCACTGTCAGATCCACAGCTGGTCTCAGGAGCTCTGATAGATGGCCAAACACCGGGGCAACCTGTCCTTCAGAGTCTGGGAGAAGATATTGAAGGACATCCACTTCAGCCCCTGTTATTCTGGACCCAAACACTGCACCTGCCAGTCTCTATCTGTCTGATGATCTGACCAGTGTGAGACGTGGAAACACAAATCGGCAGCTCCCTGACAATCCAGAGAGATGCACTAATTTTTCCAATGTTCTGGGCTCTGAGGGCTTCAGCTCAGGGAAACACAGCTGGGAGGTGGAGGTGGGAGACCATCCTGAGTGGAATGTGGGTGAAGTCAAAGACTCAGTCGACAGGAAGGGAGAGCGAAACGCTTCACCAGAATATGGAGTCTGGTGTTTATCACATCGCAGTGGAAAATACACTGTAGGTCTTGGTAAGACTCTCACAGTGAAGAAGAGTCTCCAGAGGATCAGAGTCCAGCTGGACTATGACAGGGGGGAGGTGTCCTTCTACAACCCTGAAGACAAGATTCACATCTACACTCACAGAGACACTTTCACTGAGAAACTCTTCCCATATTTTTATATTGGAGAGGCTGATGATGCTAAAACCACTGAGATCAAAAAATCAGTCAAACTGAGATTTTTTCTATCATGATTAGATCAGATTGAAAAACTGTTCAAACTGTCAGTTTAGAAAAATTTGCATCGTATTTCCTTTTATAAAATCATTTGACTGATTAACTGATTGTGTATAGAGAAACATGAAATAACACATGTACTGTTTCACCGTTTGACTTTAACATAGCAAACACAAGCATCAATGCTGTTCATGGAATATTTTATTTTGAAGGTTGATTCATATGTTTACAGTAATATGCGTTAAGACAGACTCATATAAGAAGAGGAGGGCAGAGGATTGTATGAACAAATCTGTAGCAGTGATTTCTAAACTTATTGTATTGTTAAAGAGATTTTATTTTTTCACTAAATATTTAGTTCAGTTCAGACACTGAGCAGGACTGTGTGATGCCGACACAGTAAGATTATTAGAACTGTCCAACTAGAGGCAGCTTGAGACAAACATTCACATGTTCATAACGTCATCAACATCACTGACTAAATACATTCAGAGAATGTAGCTACAGTTTCTGTAAACGACACAAGATGGAGACAAAGTTCACATTTTGTTCACAGTCTGTTATGGTTAGGCTGTTCCAACCTTCCTTCCCTTTTTGTTTCCCTGTTTTTTAACTTTCCTTATGTCAGAGTAGTTGTGTGTGTCCTGCAGGGCGTGGCTTCCTGGTTCCTGCTCCCGCCCATTCTCCTGCACACCTGCTGCTCATCACCTGATCAACACCTCAACCTGCTGCAGCGTAAAACCTCCAGCTCAGCCCTCCACTCTTCACCAGTTTGCTCAATGGCCCAGTGAAACTCCCCACAGCCAAGCTCTCAGTTTTTTCTCTCTTGCTGGTCCCTCGTCTCCTGTGCTTCAGGATCCTCTTCACCAGCCTCCTCCTTTGTTCTCCACGTCCCAGCTTGGAGCCTGTCTTTCACATTGTTCCTGTCACTGTCACTGAGCCTCCCAGCCAGCTCTGCCCAGCCTGACCCAGCCCTCAGCCAGCTCCACTGTTACCCTCCCCTGCAGCAGCCTCTCCCTCTGCCTCCCTCATCAGACTCAACACTTTGGCTTCCAACAAAACTCTTAAACTGCTTCATGTCTCTGTGTTGATCTTGGCTCCAGCTTTGAATTTCTCTCATTAGCAATGCTGCTCAGTAAATGACACAGCAGAGGCACACAGGTCAGCCTCAGGTGTTGTGATGTAGTGTTTGGAGGAAAAAGAAACTGGACAAAACAACTGTTGAAATGAGAACCAGTGACATCAGCAACAGTGTGATAATGTGAAATATTCAGGTCAAAGGTCATCATTCAGAGGTGACTTTCTCTCTGAACAGACTCATAACAGAGATCAGTGTCACTGCAGCAATGACCCTTTGGTGCATTCACTGTTTTAAATGAGCAAACAGAGACTTTTGAGTGAGAGTCTGAAGAATGATTCCTGCTGGTTATGAGAGACACGTCTCCATGTTGAAGGAGTTCAATTTAAAAATCAAAGACTGTAATGTTGACACCTCTTGTTTCTCCTGTAGTTTATGATGAGAAAGTTAAAGAAGATTTTTCTCAAGTCTCATTGTGGTGTATGATTTTAATGTGAAAGTTGTCTGGAAGAATTATTGCTGCAGATAAATAAGCAAATGAAGATCTAAATAAAAAGAGAGAAGAACATCCTGTCAGTATTTTATTGTCTTACATGTAATAAAATGATGTGACCTGCTGAAATAAAATGTTGCAATCAAAATATTGACACTGACAGAACATTCATGTGTAGTTTTCAAGGTAAAAATCGGATCATTTGTTATTGATTTTGCATTTTTAATCTGATGATAATCATTCAAAGCAATGCCTGATGGGATAGACTGAAGTCCTCTTGTGACCCTGAAAAACAACAGACTGTACATGACGTATGACTGAATGAACAGACCCCACCTCGTGGACCCACCACCTGCGGGGATAGCATCAGGGTCGGGTGCTTTGCCAACTAGATATAGTTGGGCTCACCTCTACACACAGCATGGGCTCTGGAACCAAAATCCTGGAGAGGGGCTGGACTCTCTTCTTCTCCGGAGTCGCCAAAGGTGAGAGGCGCCAGGTGAGAGTTGGGATACTCACAAGCCCCTGACTGAGCGCCGCAGTGTTGGAGTTTTCCCCTGTGAACGAGAGGGTCCCTTCTCTGCGACTGAAAGCTGTGGGGGGTAAGGCTCTAGCTGTTGTGTGTGCATATGCACCGAACAGCAGCTCGGGGTATCCAGCGTTCTTGGAGTCTCTGGGTGGTGTCCTGGAAAGGGTGCCGGCTGGGGATTCCATAGTTCTGTTGGGGGACTTCAATGCTCACATGGGCAATGATGAGGAAACCTGGAGGGGCGTGATTTGGAGGAACGGAACCTGAGCGGTGTTTTGTTATTGGACTTCTGTGCTAGTCACAGTTTGGCCATAACGAACACCAAGTTCGAGCATAGGGTGGCTCATAAGTGTATGTGGTACCAGAGCACCTTAGGCCAAAGATCGATGATCAACTTTGTGGTTGTATCATCAGATCTGCGGCCATATGTCTTGGGCACTCGGGTGAAGAGAGGGGCAGAGCTGTCAACTGATCACCACCTGGTGGTGAGTTGGATCAGATGGCAGGGAAGACTGCCAGACAGACCTGGCAAACCCAAACGAGTAGTGAGGGTGCACTGGGAACGTCTGACAGAGGTCCCTGTCTGGGAGGTCTTCAGCTCTCACCTCCAAAGGAACTTTTTGTGCATCCCGAGGGAGGCTGGGGACATTGAGTCAGAGTGGACCATGTTCAAAGCCTCCATTGCAGATGCAGCAGGCAGGAGTTGTGGTCAGAAGGTGGTCGGCACCTGTTGGGGCAGCAACCCAAGAACCTGCTGGTGGACACCAGTGGTGAGGGAAGCCGTCAGGCTGAAGAGGGAGGCCTATCGGGCTTGGTTGGCCCAGGGGTCTTCTGAAGCAGCAGGCAGGTACTGGGAGGCCAGAAGGGCTGCAGCTTCAGTGGTTGTGGAAGCAAAAACTCTGGTGTGGGTGACCCGGACTGGGGATGTCATTGAGTGGTGGAAAGAGCACTTTGAAGAATTCCTGAACCCAACCAATATGTCTTTGGTGGAGGAGGCAGAGCCTGAAGACTCAGGGGAAGCCTCGGCCATATCTTTGGCAGAGGTCGCTGAGGTAGTTAAGAAGCTGCCCAGTGGCAAGGCGCCAAGTGTGGATGAGATTTGCCCTGAGATGCTAAAGGCTCTGGACATTTTGGGGCTGTCATGGCTGACATGCCTCTGCAGTGTCGCATGGAGGTCGGGGACAGGACCTGGGAAGTGGCAGACTGGGGTGGTGGTCCCTGTTTTTAAAAAGGGGGACCGGCGGGTGTGCTCCAATTATCGGGGTATCACACTACTCAGCCTCCCTGGGAAAGTTTACTCCAGGGTGCTGGAAAGGAGGCTCAGACCGATTGGCGAACCTCAGATTCAGGAGGAACAATGCAGATTTCGTCCTGGCCGTGGAACAATGGACCAGCTTTTCACTCTTGCAGGATTGCTGAGGGAGTCATGGGAATTTGACCAGCCAGTCTACATGAGTTTTGTAGACTTGAAAAAGGCCTATGACCGTGTCCCCTTAGGGATCCTGTGGGGGGGTACAGCAGGAGTATGGGGTACCGGGGCCGTCAAACACGTTTCCGGTGGGTGTTGGACTGCGCCAAGGCTGTCCCTTGTCTCCAGTCCTGTTCATGGTATTCACGGACAGGATCTCAAGGCACAGCTGAGGTGAGGAGTGTGTCCGGTTTGGGAACCTCAGAATCGCGTCTCTGCTTTTTGCAGATGATGTGGTTTTGTTGACCTCATCAGACCGTGACCTTCAGCACGCACTGGGGCAGTTTGCAGCTGAGTGCGAAGCGGTGGGGATGAGGGTCAGCACCTCCAAATCTGAGGCCATGGTTCTCAGCTAGAAAACGGTGGAGAGTTGCTGCCTCAAGCGAAGGAGTTTAAGTATTTCTGGGTTTTGTTCATGAGTGATGAGAGGATGGAGCATGAGATTGACAGGCGGATCGGTGCAGCGTCAGCAGTAATGCAGTCACTGTACTGGACCGTTGTGGTGAAGAGGGAGCTGAGTTGAAAGGCAAAGCTTTCAATTTACCAGTCGATCTACGTTCTGACTCTCACCTATGGTCACAAGATCTGGGTAGTGACCAAAAGAATGAGATCGCGGATACAGGCTTCCTCCGGAGGGTGTCTGGGCTCAGCCTTAGAGATAGGGTGAGAAGCCTGGACATTCGGACAGAGCTCGGAGTAGAGCCCCTGCTCCTTCGGGTTGAAAGGAGCCAGTTGAGGTGGTTCGGGCATCTGGTTAGGATGCCTCCTGGGAGACTCCCTTTGGAGATCTTTCAGGCACGCCCGACTGGGAGGAGACCCCGGGGTAGACCCAGGACGCGTTGGAGAGATTACGTGTCTCTTCTGGCCTGGGAATGCCTTGGAATCCCCCAAGAGGAGCTGGCAAACATTGCCGGGGAGAGGGACGTCTGGAATGCCCTGCTTAGCCTGTTGCCACTGCGACCCGATTCCAGAATAAGTGGGAGATACTTAACTGAACTGAATGAATAGATGAAGTAAATAAATGAGAACATGTGGGGCAAAGAAAAAAACTGCTTGTAGAGGAACTGGAAAGCTCGTCCTCTCACTGAGGTGACAACAATCACATACACAGGCACGTTGACTGTAAAGTTTGACAACACACACATTTACAGGAAGTTTACTTTTGTTATGTTGTGCTTTTTATTTTGAAAACCTCTACTAATCACTCTCTCTGCGAGGTCGACTTCCGGGGGTGTATTTTCATGGAGTACACATGAGCATGCAGCCACAGGAATCCAGCAGGTGTCAGTTATTGTAAACACGTTTTAAAGTTATTGTGGGAGCGTGTAGATGCCACTGTGTAAAGGTGGGGGTGGAGACTGTGGAGAGGAATACCAGGTGAGGAAGGAGAAGGATGAGAGTCACCACTGCTGCTAGAATCTGCTGCACCTGTGGGATTCCTTTTGTTATCCAGCAGTCTGCTGGTCTTCTGGGATTCACCACCATTAAAACCCTACACAGCTGTTTTATTTGAAGTTCATGCCTGTGACATTTAATCTATCTGGATGAAATATGTTCAGAATATGTTTCCTGGTTCAGTCGCTGAGAAATAAAATGTTGTTAAACGGGTTTAGTGTCAGTCAGCCTGTTGAATAATTTAACCAATGACAGTATTAAAAGAAAATGAAAATAGATTCTGCCATTGTTGAACAGAGCTGAGATGCCATCACAGGGTATGAGATTAGCTGCTGGAAAACACACATTTGGATTATTTTAAGCGAAGAGACAGTGACGTGGTGAGTCTTGCTGTTGAAAAATAATCAGTTTACAAAGAAAATGGCTGAGAGAGCTCTTCTTCAAAATTTCCTGAGTTGCCATGTTTGTTCAGAGACTTTCAGAGATCCTGTGTCTCTGAGCTGCCAGCTTCTGTTCAAGCTGCCTGCAACAATTTGGGAACAAGCTAAAAACAAACTGTCCCATTTGTGTTAAGATCTCAAAGGATTATCCACCCATAAATATTTCTCTGAAGGAACTGGCTGATTCTTTTGCTGAGACAGAAAGCTGGATCATCTGGGGACACAGAAAGAGGAGATGAAAGTAATGTAGTAGTAAACATCAAGAAGAGTCAGATTGTTCTGTATGATGAACAAAGCTTTCTGCACGGTCTGTGAGTTTTCTTCATGAGAGTCACAGGTGGTTCCTGTAGAACAAGCAGTCAGGACCCTGAAGGAGCAGCTGAAACTGACTTAAAGTCTCTAAGACAAGAGGAACAAATATGAGGGAGGTTGGAGGAACATACAACTATGTGATTCAACACTGCAAGAAGCAGCTATTGTCCAGAGAAAACAGATCAGAGCAGAGTTCAACAAGCTCCACCAGTTCCTGAAAAGAGGAAGAGGAGTCCGACTGGCAGCTCTGAGGAGGAAGAGGAGCAGAAGGGCACTCATGAGCAGGAGAGATGAAGATGATTCAGGAGCAGATCTCCTCTCTGTTGACAGTATTCGTGTTGTTGAAGAAGAGTTGCAGAGACACAAGGTGGCGTTCTCAGCAGTTATAAAGCCACTCAGACTAGAGCTAGAGCCTAGAGCTACTGTCAGATCCACAGCTGATCTCAGGAGCCTGATAGATGTGGCCAAACACCTGGGCAACCTGTCCTTAGGAGTCTGGGAGAGAAGGACAAGGTCCACTTCAGTCCTGTTGGCCTCTGGATCCAAACACTGCAAACCGATGGCTCCACCTTGTCTGATGATCTGACCAGGAGACATGGAGACACAAAGAAGCAGCTCCCTGACAATCCAGAGAGATGCACTTTCTATGCAGATCTTCTGGGCTCTGAGGAGCTTCAGCTCAGGGAAACACAGCTGGGAGGTGGAGGTGGGAGACCATCCTGTCTGGAATGTGGGTTTAGCTAAAGAGTCAGTTGACAGGAAGGGAGAGCTACTTGCTACGCCAAAATATGGAATCTGGTGTTTATCACATCGCAGTGGAAAATACACTGATGTTGTTGGTAAGACTGTCAGAGTGAAGAAGAGTCTCCAGAGGATCAGAGTCCAGCTGGACTATGACAGGGGGGAGGTGTCCTTCTACAACCCTGAAGACATGACTCACATCTACACTCACAGAGACACTTTCACTGAGAAACTCTTCCCATATTTTTGTGTTGGAAAGGCTGGTGATGCTAAAACCACTGATATCAAAATCAGTCAAACTGAGATTTCTCTGTGATGTTCAGGGATGTTAGTTTTTCTATCATGATGCTTTGAGGTTTATTTCACTCTAAACATTAGAAACTCACTGCAAATACATGAAAATCATTTAATTACATTTCTGTTTTCTTTCATTCAGATTTATTCATGATGGTAACTCCTGCTGTTGATTTTCTGCTGATAAGTCAGCTTTTAAAGAATAGATTTGTTTATAGGTTTGTGTCACTTCTCTTAACATACAAATCGTTTCCCCACAAAGCTTACAAATCAAAGCTGTTATCATCCTGGTTCTCAGCGCTCCTTGTTTTGGAGTCAAAACAACATTTATAGTAGTATATATCCACTGTACTGAATGCTTTGATTGTTTCAGTTTTGTGACAGTTTGTCATCATCAGGTTTAGTTTTTGATGATTTGATGAGTTTGATGAGTTTTGGATCTGTTGTTTTATTCTTTGGAAACAGGTGTTTTAAGAGAGTTTGATTTGAACAGAAGTGTTTAATCACAGTGCTTCTGCAAACTTTGTCATGTTTGTTCTGTATGTTTGATCAATAACATGATTGATAAAATGACAATGTCCAGTTGATGATTATCAGCTCTATGAATAAAATGTAACATCCTGTGCTTACCTGGACTACCTGTTTGCTTGTATTATCTTTTGGTGGAAATACACCTGTGTGAACTGAGTGATACTCAGTCGCTGTTGTCTAGGCGTCTGACTTTGCTACAGTCTGATTTTTCAATTCAATTCAATTCAATTCAATTCAATTCAATTCAATTCAATTCAGTTTTATTTATATAGCGCCATATCACAACAAAAGTCATCTCAAGGCACTTTTCATATAGAGCAGGTCTAGACCATACTCTTTAAAATAGGTATTTACAGAAAGAGACCCAACAGATCCCACCATGAGCAAACACTAGGCGACAGTGGCAAGGAAAAACTTCCTTTTAAGAGGCAGAAACCTCGACTAGAACCGGACACGGGTTCCATATAAAATGTAAGGTGATGCCAGTAATACAGCAGGGGTAATGATAGTAGTGATAATGAAAGTATTAACTGCTAACATAGCAATACAACTAATAGCAGTATAAGTAATTTCTAATTATAGCAGCAGGTGTTGAGTGGAGTTGTAGGAGCAGCAGGAGACTTGTCATTGCAGATCAGACTCTACAGCTCCAAAGGCAGAAATACCTGCAGAAAGAGACAGAAGAGGAGAGAGAGACGGAAGAGCACAATACTACGGGAAAGGGAAAATATTTAGTTAGTAATAGTTAGTGGTTAGTGTATTTATGGGATATGAATCCATACTGATGGAGAGAGAGAGAGAGAGAGAGAAGCTCAGCGCATCATGGGAGATCTCCTTGCAGTCTAGGCCTATAGCAGCATAACTAACGGATGGTTCAAGCCTGAGCCAACCCTAACTATAAGCTTTGTCAAAGAGGAAAGTTTTAAGCCGACTCTTAAAGGTACAGAGGGTGTCTGCCTCCCGGACCCAAACTGGGAGAAGGTACCACAGTAGAGTAGCCTGATAACTGAAGGCTCTGCCTCCCATTCTACTCTTGGAAACTCTGGGAACCACCAGTAAACCAGCATTCTGTGAGCGCAGAGTCCTAGTGGGATTGTAGGGAACTATGAGATCTTTAAGGTAAGATGGAGCCTGACCATTAAGGGCTTTGTAAGTGAGGAGGAGGATTTTGAATTCTATTCTGGATTTGACTGGGAGCCAATGTAGAGAAGCTAACACAGGAGAAATATGGTCTCTTTTTCTAGTTCCTGTCAGTAATCGTGCTGCAGCATTTTGAATCAGCTGCAGAGTCTTTAGAGACTTGTTGGGGCAGCCTGATAATAGTGAATTACAGTAGTCCAGCCTAGAAGTAACAAATGCATGGACTAGTTTTTCTGCATCCTTTTGAGACAGAAAATGTCTAATTTTGGTGATATTACGCAGGTGAAAGAAGGCAGTCCTAGAAGTTTGTTTTATATGTGAGTTAAAGGACATATCCTGATCAAAGATGACTCCCAGATTCTTTACAGTGGAGCTGGGAGCCAGGGCAATACCGTCTAATGGAACTACATCATTAGAAAATTTATTTCTGACGTGTTCAGGACCAATTATAATGACTTCAGTTTTATCTGAGTTCAGTAGTAAAAAATTGCTTGTCATCCAAGTTTTAATGTCCCTAAGACAAGCCTGGAGTTTGGCTAGATGATTGGTTTCATCAGGCTCCACTGACAGATAAAGCTGTGTATCATCTGCATAACAATGGAAATTTATGGAGTGTTTCCTGATAATATTGCCCAAGGGAAGCATATACAAAGTGAAGAGGACTGGTCCAAGCACTGACCCTTGTGGAACTCCATGTCTAACTCTTGTGTACATGGAGGAGCAGTTGTTAACATGTACAAACTGAAGCCTATCAGATAGATAGGACTTAAACCAGTTTAGTGCAGTTCCTTTCATACCAATAAAATGCTCCAGTCTCTGTAAAAGGATGTGATGGTCAATCGTATCAAAAGCAGCACTGAGATCTAACAAGACAAGTACAGAAACAAGTCCATTGTCTCATGCAATCAGGAGGTCGTTTGTAACTTTTACAAGTCCTGTCTCTGTGCTGTGATACAACCTAAATCCTGACTGGAAAACCTCAAATAAACTATTATCCTGTAGAAA
This sequence comes from Lates japonicus, assembly GCA_033238685.1. Taxonomy (NCBI): domain Eukaryota; kingdom Metazoa; phylum Chordata; class Actinopteri; family Centropomidae; genus Lates; species Lates japonicus. Next base: position 37,166 of record BRZM01002428.1, on the reverse strand, counting down.
GTTGCACAACTGTTTTGCAGTTTGGTGGAACACCACACTCTTTCAAGCCTACATGCTGTTTGTTTCAGTGAACGGGTTTGGGAGTTGAACCATGGAGCTTGCCTCTTTAAAGAAGTAAATGAGAAAATCGTTGAGATGTGGAATCAAAAGGGCAGATACAAAGCCAATAAAAGCTGTAACACAAAGTCCAAGTGAGAGCTGTGATCAGCAATAAGCAGGAGAGACTTATAAGACACATGATCAGCTCGTATTTGTTCAGATGATAACAATGACTATGTTTAGTTAACACAATCATAAGCCCTTTTACCTCCATTAATGTTCTTTGTTAAACTTCACTTCACAAGTTTGTTTCCTGTGGTGCAATAAACTTGTGAAGTAGTACAAGCCGCTAATAGTGTCTATATTGGGCCGGGTAACTAAACAGCAATCGTGTTGTCGTCTGAACAAATGCTGAGCCGTCGTGACAGTGTTCTCGCCGCGATCACGGCTGCTCGCTGAACGTGTTACGTGACTGTCTGCTGCGCAGAACTCACGGCTCGACATTTCTCATTGCTATTTGAAGACATGGTTCAACTGACCCGTTCGCGGGCTGGTGATGTTCCGCAGGCACTGAACAGTTGCGGCTGCAGATAATGGTTGTGAGGTCGGGGGCGGGCGGCGTCACGGCACGGGACGGTTTCAGACATTTTCTGTTTCCGTGAGGACAATCGGACTTGTTTCGCAGCGTCTTCGGTGGTCGGTGCTGCTGGCCGTTCGACCGTCATCGCACGAGACTGGGCGTTGTGTTGTGAAAGGAACTGCGCTGAGCTGGTTTGGTGTCGATAGACTTTCGGTGTTGTGTTGACAACTGCTCTCCGTACAGGTTGTGGAGTTCCACGAGGTCGATAACGGACGGTCTCTTCACTGTGTATGCTCGCGGGTTTCGAAACGTAAATTCCGTTGTTATGCGGATGCGCAGCTTTTATCTGTCGGTGAGCCTGGAAGACAATCGTCAGCCAAACTCAGGCTTGTCTTAAGGGTTTGTAAACGGATGACAACATTACAATTTCAGATAAAACTGAGAATCATGCTGGTGCGTCGAGCAAATTGCAATGATGTGGTTCCGTTGGACGGTGTTGTACGACCAGCTCACTGTAGATGAGATCATGTTTGATCGGGACTGCAACTCACATGTAATGAGCTGCAGGACAGCTACTACTGCAAGGTGGTCAGGATGCGGGCGTCGTGCATTTCGTGCTTCTGGGCTGGTTCTGTTATCGGTACCGCTGATGTCTGGGCTGCGGCTGATTCCACGTTGGGCGAACAGAAAGGACGACTGCTCACGGTGCTGCGATGACTCCCGGTCAAATCAGAATAGGTGAATCTCTCGCCGCCTGAAAGCAGCAATCGGTCAAGGCTCCGTCTTACTGCCAAGATATGCCAGTTCTACGGTCACTGGAGACTCTGCGCTCGCCGTGACGGTTCGAAGTGAATGGGGCGGCCTTCGATTCTCGAGCTGCTCTGCACAATGACCTTCTCCCGGTGGTCGACAACCCTCTGTACTGAAGTCATGCTTTCTTTGTTCAAACTGACTCAGTGATTAACTGTACGCAACGTGCAGAGACTTTCAGAGATCCTGTGTCTCTGAGCTGCAGCCACAGCTTCTGTTCAAGCTGCTGCAACAATTCTGGGAACAAGCTAAAAGCTCGTGTCGTTTGTGAGGATCCTTCACAGGATTGTCCATCCGCAACCTTTCTCTCAAAGACCTAATGACTCCTTTGCTGGAGGAGAATGATTTCCGCACAGGGCAGAGAATGAAGGAGGAGGTGGTGTGTGATAAACACCACAAACTGATCGCAATGGTTCTACGAGGGCGAGCAGAGAGCTGTCTGTCTGTGAGTTTCTCTCCACCAAGTCACAAGGTGGTTTCTGTAGAACAAGCGGTCGGTGACCTTGAGGGGAGCAGCTGAAATCTGACTTAGAGTGCTCTACAGGACAAGAAGGAACAAATACAAACAAGTGGAAAGCAACAATGAAATCGAACACTTCAAACAGCTGTTGTCCACAGAAGCAGATCAAACAGAGAGTTCAACAAAGCTCCACCGGTTTGAAGGAAGAGGTCGGGCTGGCAACTCTGAGGAGGAGGCAGAAGGGGGAAGACTGAGCAGAGAGATGAAAGATGATTCAAGGAGCAGATCTCCTCTGTCAGACAGTATCTGTGCTGTTGAAGAAAGAGCTGCAAGAAACACAAAATTAGCGTTCCTCCAGCAGTTATAAAGCCACTCAGTTGGGCCAGGCTGAGGCTCGCAATGAGTCCACAGCTGGATGCTCGGAACTCTGATGGTGTTGTTCAAGCTTACCTGGGCAACCTAATATTTGGGTGGGAAGATAGAAGGACGGTCCACTAGAAGATCCTGTTATTCTGGACCGACATGCACCTGCCTGTCTCTATCTGTCTGATGATCTGATCAGTGTGAGATATGGAGACACAAATCAGCAGCTCCTGATGACGGTCGGAAACTCATTATGCCAATGTTCTGGGCTCTAAGGGAGCTGGCTCGGGGAAGCTGGCTGGAGGTGGAGGTGGGAGACCATCCAGACTGGATTGTGGGTTTGGCCAAAGAGTCAGTTGACAGGAAGGGAGAGATATTTGTTACACCAAAATATGGAATCTGGTGTTTATGGCATGGTGATGGAAAATACACTAATAGTCTTGGTAAGACTGTCACAGTGAAGAAGAGTCTCCAGAGGATCAGAGTCCAGCTGGACTATGACAGGGGGAAGGTGTCCTTCTACAACGCTGAAGACATGACTCCCATCTACACTCACAGAGACACTTTCACTGAGAAACTCTTCCCATATTTTTATATTGGAAAGGCTGGTGATGCTAAAACCACTGAGATCAAACTACATGATGTATCACATTCCTTAGCTGTTGAATAATAAACATATCTCTAAAGCACAGAATGAAATACTTGCTTGTCAGAGTTGTGTTTGTGAGGAATGGGGCAGGAAGATTTTCATGATTTTATGTGATCATTTAAAAACGTTAAAACGCAAGGTGTATAGTGAAATGTTATTTACTGTTGATTGATATATTCTGCATGTTATTTATGTTTAATCTGAACTCATTTTCCTTTTTTATTTGTGTTTCCTCTTCGTGTTATGTTCAATAACTTGTATGTTGTCAATGTCGTCCAAAAATTCTGTCTCAGTTTATTATTTATAAATTAATTCAATTTATGCCCTGAATTATTTCTGTCAATAAAACATTAAAGCTGTGCTGCAGTTTTACGTGTCTGTAAACACAGAAAGACATAGAATTTTCTATTTAAATTGTCATTTTATTGATAACACCTTAACACATTTTCTTGAAGTTAGAGAAACACGTGTAGCACGTAAGAGAACAGAGCAATAATCCGAAGAATCAGAGAACTAGAGGATTAATATTATTATACAGAAGAAACCCAAACTGACAAAAAGAGACAAAGGGAAACTAGAAAGAGCCAACTGCAGAGAAATGACTGAAAAGGGTTGAAAACAGAGGGACTGGGGGAAAAAGAGTGAAAGAGACCCTACGAAGAGAAGCCAGCTCAGTGTTGTCAGTGCAACTTAGTCACTGGCTGGAGAAAGAAGATGGCAGAGGGTCAGAGTGAACACAGTGGCTGATAGTTTAGCTTCATCTGACTAAATAGCTGACAGGCAGCAGAGCTCACACTGACCTCAAGAGACTAGAGGAGGACAGTTACTGTAGTTCATATGTAGGGCTGCACAATTAATCATCTTCAATCATGACTTCAGCTTCGATAATTCATATACAGTCATGATTTTTCAGTGCCATTTGTGCAGCCCTGATCAATAATCGTCATAGCAGCTGGTTCTTATTCTACAGTGATAAACTGCTGTTGTCGATGGTCTGTTAGAGTTGACACTATAAAGTTAACTTATTAGCCACATTAGAAGCATCAATCTGCCTATCTGTGTCTATTTGTGCTTTACTTTGTGTGACTGCGCCTTCGCTGGAGCTCTCTCGTCCACTTTGAACTGCCTTATCTGTCAGTGACTCAGTGCAGGCTCAGTGGAGCACCAGTCACCTGGTGCTGATGGTCAACATGTGTCTTTGGTGTGTTCTCTCAGCTGTGTACAAAGGCAGCCGCTCTGCACTGACAACACAGAGCCCGTGAAAAGTATGCCAACACCTTCACCACATCATCATCATTACCCATCATCATCAATGACAACATCCCTTATAGTCATCCTATGCTACAGTCATTAATATAATCATCCTGATCATCATAATCATCTTCATTATATCATCTGAGGACAAAAAATAGTTATATGCATCAAAAAGCTGAGAAAATAGATAGAGAAAGGTCGAGTATACCAGCATTCAGTAGAAAATGAGAAACCAAATAAAAAGGAAAAACACCAAAAAAACAAGTGTCCTGTTGACTGTCATGCAAAGAAATGCTGAAGCCATTACTGCTTATTAGTTGCAGTTGTGTAAATACTGTGTAATTCTCATTTTAAATATGTGAATCTTATTATACTCTGATTTTCAAGGCTAGTAAACACACTAAGGAGAACAGAAGAACAACAACACCTGTACTGTACATGCTGCTATTTCTTCTTTTTTTTTTTTTGAGGGGGTGGGGGTCATGTTTGTCTGCATTTTATCACGCATGAACGCCTTCAGATAACCTTTTGACCTTTTACTATTACATCAGGGTCAACTACACATGAACATTGTTACTGTGACATGAGTACAATACAACTGACTCAGTGGTTCACCTTGAAAACCTTCATTTGAAAAAGCTTCATCGCCTAAAAAGGCAATGAAGATTTTTCGAGGATAGTTCACACAAAACAATCCTGTAATATATCATATGGGTTTCAAAGTAATAGATGTCCCACTCTGGTAAAAGTGGTAATGTGCCTATGAAGAAGAAAAAGGACACAATAAACTGCAAAAAATAAAGTCAAACCAGCGTGAATTTGAAGTCACAGAAGAAAAATACAGAGAAAGAGAAAGTAATTCACAATTCATGTTGGTCGCTATGAAAACACATGGTGGATGCAACTTGGCAGTACTATCCCTTTAAAAACAGTCATGTTTTACATGGAGCAGTGTCCTTGAACAACAGATAAGTACTTGCACAAGTGCAGAGCTGTACAATAGGAAAACAAACAAAACAACAACAAAAGAAAGAAAAGTACAATAAAATATCCACTAAAATAAATAAATAAATATTGAAAACAACAGAAACCTGAGGACACCCACCAAACCTACTGCTCCAGTCTCTTTAATATCTTGGTCTGACCAATAGGGTGAGACAAATGTGAAGGCAGCTAATGGTGACAAGAAGTACAGTGGAGCTGATCACAAGTCAAACCCCACGAAATCAGTCTTCAGTGCTGCAAAGTCCATCCTGTTCAATCCTGCCACCCTGGCACAAGCACTTTATAATCATGAAAGTTGATAACACTCTTTACTGTAACACAACCGACAAGGCACATGAGAGTAAAACATGGAAAACATCTTAAAACGTGAAAATAACAGATCAAATCATAAGAAAGAAGTCCTGGGCTGAAGGTGGGGACTGATATGTCCTCCAAATAAAGCCTCTACCTTCCACATCTCATACAACACACACCTCAAAAATGTAACCCCTCAGGCTTGTAAAGAATACACACTGAGAGCAATGGATGTACTGTACATGCTTGCAGACACACACACACAAACACACACACACACACACACATGGAATATTGCACCCTGTGGCAAAGGACTGTCCTGAAATGAGGAACCAGATCAGAACAGAGAAGCCCCAAAATCCTCCCACTCGTAGAGGCTCAGCACACACATCCTTTATTCATCATCACTGATATGGGCCTACATGTGCTTTATAGACAAACAGACAGTAGCACCAGCTTTCTGCACTATGGCTTTGGAAGTGAGAAAGGTCACGACCTAACGATCCTTTCTTTAGAGCGCTTGACTTTTGTTTGACATTTTGTCGCAAAAAAAGGACCAGCTGTTGTGTTCAGACAGCACCGAGATTTTTATGCAGTTAAAAAATATCTCAACTTTTAGGAAAAGAGCACTGAGCTCAAGCGGTATTCGGTCGCTGCCGCAACAGCAGGAGCTACTAGCAGTGCATCCCCTCTCCCTTTTAGCACCAGAAAAACTCAAAAACACAAGCTCCTGGTGGAAACAGGGGCACAGCTGAACTATATCATACACTGAGATTTCTGTGAATCATCGCAGTGTGCTCAATTTCCCGTCATGAAAATCACTGCTAAATATAACAAGATACTTTGATAAAGTTACTGTATCGGACATACCAAAATAACTGTAACTAAAAGGCTTTGTCATGTCACAAGTCGATATGCTGATAAAATAAGAGTTGTACTTTTGATATTTGTTTCTAATCTGTTACTCAGCAGTTTACTGTTTGTACACTACAACACATACAAGTGGTTGAACAGCGGAATCTGACCCTCAAAGTGGTTTGTTATTCCAATAGTTTGGTGTCCAGTTAGACTATTGGTTATTTCTCTTGTCAAAGATCAGCCTCATTCTGACTCTAATATCATCCTCAGTTTCATTTTAAAACAATGAAACTTGCATCCACACAGCCACGCATACACACAGAGAAATAATGCTACCTCAAAATACCACGCTTGATTATTTCTTCCATATGTTTGCCCGATATATGAACTTAATCTTACAACAATTAGTTGATCAGCGTTAGATGAAAATGAATAATGGGTTGCTTAAGTAATTAAAAAAAATAAGTCAAACATTTGCTTGTTCAGATATTATGTAGAATCATTGCTTTTCTTGGTCTAGACTGCTGGTTGGACAAAATAAACCAAAAGATTAATTGAAAATAATTTGTTGATAGATTAATACAGAAATTATCATTAGTTCTAACCCTAATTTTGTATAAAAATTCTATTAAGGATCACTTTTAAGTCACTGTAATATTTCTTCTTTTGAAACCTGTTTTCAACATGAACATACAAATAATTTCTTTCATGACAACACACCAACTTATTTTATCATACCTAGATAAGGAGATGTGCTGTCTGAAGTTTTCACAAAACAAAATAAGTTTTTCTTTCTTTGTCCAAATATAAAGTATTCCATATTGTTTGAATTATTGTTCTCATGGTGGCAGAAATGCAAAGCAGGAGGGGAACACTGTTGTTAACAGAAAAAAAAAAAATTCTTCTTCTTCTTATGCATCTTCACAATGCTGCTTCTTTTTAGACCTCACTGTTCAGAGGTTGGAGCACATGGTCTTCACCAGTTATATGTAGAGATGAGGCAAACTACTATAAAACTCTTATTGCATGTTGTCGGTTTGAAACGTCAATGCTTTGAAGCAGGAAGACACAGAGCCAGCTGACCACCCTCCAGCCGCTCACACGGGTAAACAAGGAAAAACAACGTGGTTCCTCCAACTGCATGTCATTATATTTTGACTAGCACAGGCTATGTGTCCGCCTTTACGAACTACTTGGGTCACATCGCCAAGCACGAGACTCTCCACTTCATTACCTAATAATTCATCAGGCACACCCTTCAAAAAAAAAAAAAAAAGGAAAAAGACGTAAAGAAAAGAAAAAGGAAAGGAAAACCCCTAAAAGCAAACAACAACAAACAAATCAACGGACAAAACAAGTTGACCTGAAGGAGTTTAACAGTAATATAGCCTAACATACAAGAAGCCAAATTACAAAAATCGCCAATATCATTTTCCACTCTAACAGCTTTCAACAAAAACAACAGCCACTGTTAATATGGGGAAAAACATGCCTTAAAAGATAGAGAAAACAAAAAAGATTTCCTTCAACTCTAGAAACCACTGGCATCAAGAATTTCAATTATACAAATTACATATACAATTGCAAATGTGTACAATCATAATAATAATATATGATAATATGATTTTACTTAAAACTTACATATCAGCTTCCAGTGCAGTGTTTATGTCAATGCTTAGTGTAGATTCACAGGAGGACAAGAGGGTTGGTGTCACAAAATTGTGGGGACGAAGAGACCACAGGAAGAAGGAATCACATTGAGTGTTGAACACTCACCCCCACCCCCACCAATCACCAGTGCTGGAGGGAAAGAAGAGGAAGCTGGGGTAGGGGTGAAGGGATGTCGGGTTGCTGTTGTTTGATGGTTGCTGAAGGTGTTTGTAGGGGCAGTAGACAGACAGGGGCAGTAGTAGTAGTAGGTAAAAGAAGATGCATGTTGTGTTGAGGTCAAGGCCCATGGAGGGAGGTTCGCTATGAAGGGCGAGGAGTTCTGGGTCTCAAACCGACACTGACTTGTTCTTCATCCCTCCTCCTCCTCCTCTTCCTCTTCCTCTCTTTCCAGTGAGCACTCCTCACAGACAAAGCTACATTCATCCCTGAGAAAGAACACAAATCAGACTAAGATTAGCTTTTTAAAAATTAAAGGAATAGTTCAACATTTTAAGAAAAGCTGGTTAACGAGATTAGCATGAAGAAGGGAAATGGCAAACCTGGTTCTGTCCAGAGGTAACTGCAGTTTTAGCACAAGCAAATCAAACTAAGATGTAACTGTAACTGGTGAGCTAGGTGGATTTTATTAGTTTTCCTGTTTCGGGGTTTATGCCGTTTTCAAACTCATGGTCTGACTTAATCCCCTGACCTCAAGCTTCACATAGAGCTGAGAGTGGTATCAATCCTCTAATGTAATTCTGTAAGAAAGCAAATTAGTGTGTATTTCATACATGCCAAACTAGTGCTTAAACACTACATAGTACAGTTATACCCAACCCACAGCAAGATTAGATAAGGCACACAGCCGCAGCTTCTTTCCAGCAACAATTTGAAAGCCCAGTACATCCATGCCTGAGAGGAACAGCCGCCTTGCCGCTGCTTTTCCCAGCTGTTTCACTGCTGTAGTCCGCATTTCATCGGAGCGAAGCAGCTGGTGCGCCTGGAGCAGTGGAAGTGATGTTCTGCCACTGTTGCCCTTCGCGATGCTGGTGACGCGAGTTTCCTCTGACCGCTGACCGCTGCTCGACCCTGGCTGTCAACAAACTGGAGTCATGATGTGTTTTATGCAGGCAGCATCCTCACCATCAGGTGGACGGGGGTTCAGGATGGTGGTGAATGGCTTGCTGTTTTAGCCAAGACTGAAAAGATAGGAGGACAATGACAGGACAGGGCATAAGCAAGACAATACAACAAATGACAAGGCATTAAATTAAAGTATGTACTGTCATAATTCTGCAGTTTCATGGCAAACTATCTATCGCTGCTTTTGTGACACCGAACATCTGTTCAGATCCTATACACATCATTAGATGATGAATACTGAAGCATCAGGAGTGTAAACAGCATGTTGCTCTCGTAGCTGCTGGAGGCAGAGCATATAAACAGGAACTCCAGATGACTCTGAGGGTCAAAGGCAAAGCTGTTAACAACTCATAGATATCTGAAATGTGATCCAGATCACACACATTTGTTCTTTTGTGAGACATCAGAAACCAAATAGGTTGGAAAGCAGTGATGGCCTTAAAAGCTTGTGTCCGGCTAAAGTCACAAATCTTTATCTTACAAGTAAATTAGTAACTAAAGCTAAGAGAGTAGAAACAACAAAATACTATAAAATGGAAATACAAGTGGCTCTAGAGTGATTGAGAGCATTGATTGAGCAATAGCTAAATTCTGTACTTAAATATTTATTTGTGATGCTTCGTGAAGACGCTTTCCTGACCGAACACACAGACTAAGTTTACGAAAAACTAAAGATAAACAAGATAAAAACAATAAGAACAAGAGCAGGAAAATAGACAATATTAAAATGTCATTATTTATAAGCAAACTGCAACAGTATGACAACAATAACAACAAATTTATTAATCTTAATACTCAAAGTAAAATCTGTGGGAAATCCATCCTCTACCAGGTTGCCCAGCGCCCGCTCAAACGGTCAGTCCAGGGTCGCAGATCTTACTGAAGAGGAAAGCAATAGACATGCTAATCAAACACACCCTTTATCCATGTATGTGAAGCAGAAATAAACCATACACACAAAAAACACAGACTCACGCCAGATGCCTCAAAGTCTCCGCTAAGACACGATTGTTTGCTCGCATCTTGATAATTTCATTATGCAAGGCAGAGAATAGTGGAACAGAAGTTAATCACAGGAAATTCCAAAAGTTGGACAGATGAGTAGGAATCTGCTTAAATTATTTTGAATTTGTTGCAAACACAACACAGATGTTGACAAGAAGGCAGTTAAGAATCCACGTACATGTGCTTACTGAGTAAACTGTGACAGGTGAAAAGTCATTTAACATGCTGTTGTTTATAAAATGAGCTGGAAATATGCTTTATGGTGATTTTTCTTCTTTTTTCACCCAATGTGTTTTTTTTCTTCCAATATGAGACAGTGTTACAAGACCCAAGGCATCTCTTTAATTAAATTGAGGAACACAGGAAACACTACTAACAAACATCTGGTGAAGCTTGAGCAGATGTGATCCTGAACACTGTCAAACACACGTGGGGCCTAGAGCACACAGGGTATCTCTGTACATCACTGCAAACAATGTCACCTGTGTGTATTTAAAGCAGACTGCTAACTAGTCAAAAGCAGCCAAACAGTGCATAATCCCCATAGAAGCCAATTCCAGCGAAAACAAGCACACATCCACATAGTTCAGTTTCCAACATGGCTGACAAAAGAGCAGCTTAACACAGTGCACTTTACTCTGTGAACCTGTTACCAAAACATCAACACTGACTGTTAACACATTCTGCTCACACACTGAAATCCTGGCATGTCATCAGATTAAGCCCTGATTGGCTACCCGCACAGGGGTCAGGCGGTCATGCCTCGGCACTACCTGGGAGGAAGACAGAGGCCTGGCGTATGAGGAGGTGGGAAGTAGTGCAGGTGGAGGGGCGGCCTGGCGCTGGCACGCGCCCGTGCAGCATCACTCTCAGGCGCAGGGCCATGCACCCCATGCAACGCTAAGCTTACCAGGTCTGTGAGCCGGGACACTGATTGCCGCCCAGGCAGGGCTGAAGGATGATGGATGGATGGATGGATGGATGAATGGTGGTGGTGGTGGAGGAAATGTAAGAACAGATCGGTAGTCATTGCAGTGAGGAGGGAAACATAAAGAGAGGATAAAGGAATGAAGAACCAAACTATCCCCTCAGGACTTGCAAACTTACAATAACACACTTCACCTGGAGGATACAGCTTATTAATCCTCATATGGTTATTATGTCTTCCAAGTCTATTTCTATATAAAGAAATATTAAATTAAACTGTGTCAAGCATAATCATAATCACAGAATTACAAACACATATAATTTGACCTATTTTATTTGGCCTGTACTGATGATATATTTGAAAGTATATTTTAATAAAATGGACATTTTGAAGGATAAGAATTGTGTTGTTCTAAGGTTTTTCTTAATCTCAATCATCACCGAGATAAACAAACAAACTGTCTTCGATCCTTAATAGCTCCCCACCCTGTCTGTGGCACATTCACCCCAAATCTAAGATGTATATTCATGTATAAAAAAGTAAATATGTAGAAGCCTTCATTTAAAAAAAGGCTCAGTAATTTCTTAAATCAGCAGACCACTTTCATTTTTGACAGACAGGAGTGAGTGGTGTATCTATTTGGGACTAGTTTTTGCAGTGGATTAATTCACATTTGGTGCATATTTAAGGTGTTCAACTCATGTTTAATATAATAAAAGGAACATATCACTATCGCACATCATCCTCTGGCTTTGGCCACACAGACAATAATTGTGCTTAGGATCAATTTAATGGTCATTTAGCTCTTTTAATCACATTTTTGGACAAAAACAAAAATATGGAAACGACTCCCTCAGGGACTCACAACAGAATATTTAGATTCTGCATCTGGAGGTGGTTTTAACATTTTCATGTCTCTATAGTGTTGTTGAAGAAGTTTGGTCCATAAGATTAATTTAAAAATCTTGAAGGGATTTCTAAAGATGTAGAAACAACACGTGTGCAGCTGGAGACCATTCATCACTAAAAATAAGAGTGATCTATGTTGAGTTTAGAAATAAGCTGTTTTCCTTCCTCTCCCAAAAATAAAACATGAAAGACAGAATCAAAATATCTTTTCATGCATCATGAGGAAGAGGCCTTTTTAAGTGTAACGGACACTTTTTTCTCTTTCAGTGGTTGTCTGTTGTACACTCCCTGTTGCTGATCTCGTCTACTTACTCTGCATGGGGACAACAGGGTGTGGAGGGGAGGGGGCGGAGAGGGCGGCAGGAGGTGGTGTGCAGGATCTCCCTTCCCCGTCGGACGTGGGCCCTGAGCCCCTGCGCACTGAGCCCAGCAGGTCAGCAAACTTTGCAGCGGCTGAGTTTAGGAGGGAGGAATGGAGGAACATGGGAGACAGTGCACTTAAAATGGGAAGGTTGGCCACATCGCTGTGGTCGTTCAGATGAAAACAAGCGTTGTCTTGGAGAGCACTAAGACATGCTTTTTACTGAGATGCTGTGGTACTGGGTGTACATTAGAGCTCTCCAAGACAAAGAGTGAAGGGAACTTAAACACAGAGCAAAATTCATGCTTAGGAATCTCAAAACCAGTATGGTCTTGCTATTCCACATATGTCCATAAGAGGGAGTCAACAAATCATTCTAAACACACGTGGCGTGGGTGGAACAGGGAGGAGGATGGGTAGGATAGTAGAAGAGTAGAAATACTACAAAACATTTCAGTGTTTTTCTAAACGTCTTGTTTTAAAAAAAAAAAAAAAATTCTATTGTTATTAGATGTTTTAGACTGTCTGATAGTGAGAAGTAGGTGCTGATTAAAACTCGTTTAAGTCAGGGCTTTAGGGATTTATGGTGCTAAATGGCAGCAGTCCTACATGCAGGTACTCTGAGTGGAATACACACAGCGAAGGTCTTAGTTAAGGTGAATGGTTGGTAGAAGATATGAATATGTGTGTGTGTGTGTGTGTGTGTGTGTGTTACAGGCTGCATTTGGCGGGCCATGCTGACTTACAGTACACAGCAGTTGAGGAGCCCTGAGAGCTATCAGGCTGGGAGCTTGTGCTGGACTGCGCCTTAAACGAGCTGTTGTCTAAGCTCTTCCCTGATAACGTGCGCACACACACACACATAGATAAGGAGACCAAACACACACACACACACACACATATACAAAGAGAAATGACAACCAGCTGCACATATTGCACACAACAGAAATGTCACAGTGAGGAATGATCGGAGGGGCAGAGTGAGTGTGTGTGTGTGTGTGTGAGATGATGGGGGCAGATTAATACAAGATGATAAACCCAGTGAACCTTTTCTTTTCTCGCTCTGAGAAATAACAAGTACTTTTCACTGACAGTCCTCTGTCACCAGATCTCATTGGAAAAAAAAAAAAAAAAGCTTTTTCCTCGTTATCCCAGTTAATGGCTCCATTTCAATAGGATTTACAACTGTGGTTGATGCTGCATGTGAGGTTTTACTAAGACTTTAATAGGACTCTTCCAGTTAGCAGAGGATGGATGATGACAACGGTGATGGCCATGATAATGAGGGAGAGTTGGATGTTACTCATTACCGCTCATCTGTTTTATCAGCCGGTGCAGAGGGAAACGCAGCAAATGAACACTCATTGACAAATAGAGGGAAACAAGAAACAAGACATCCCTGCAGGAAAAAAAATAGATGGCACGAGACTGGCATTAGAAAAGAGAGAAAAAAAAACAAGTTTCCTGCCAGGATGCCACATTAATAGAGGTGTGACTGCACCGTTTTAAATGTAATCAATCCTCAAACAATCCTCAACATGTTCATCAATAAATGCCAATTTCATGACTCTTGGAGGAGAAGCAAGTGGCAGCTACAGAAACCAAACATAACAGGAAATCCAAGGAAAACAGACGTCACAGTGCAGCCCACACTGTTTGACTGACACGTGATCCCTCGGAAGTGTAGCGCAGAAACATCTCAGCATTAACATTAAATTCTATAAATGTCGCAGAGAGAAGAACATTTTAACAGCGAGCAGCCCTAGAAACTGTAACTCACGTGGGAAAATCATCACCAATACAACAAAACTGTAGATTAACAAAGCACAATCAGCAGCCCTCAGAAAACTCTACTATAAAAGTATTGAGTGTAACAGAACAGATATGTGTTCAGATGCTCCAAAAGCCAGCACAGGTGTAGGGTTACAAACCAGCTGTCAAGCATTCACTGACCTGACAAGATCCTACAAAGGCCAACATGGCAAAAACTGTTCCAGCCAACATGAGTCCCCTCTCTCCCGCACTCACCTGGCTCTTGTAGTTTTCTGTGCCGCTAACTGCGCTATCCACTGGTTCGTATCTTAAGAGTCTTAAAACTGCTGTGCGAGACTAATACTATCCAAGGGTGGCGCTAGCAGAGCGGTGTGTCCTCAACACCTCTCTGGGTACTCCGTCTCCGTTTCCTGCCACCGCCACGGGGCTAAATTTAGACGCAAACCCCTTTTAGCCCTGAGCCCACCCCCACCCTCCCAAGGTGCCCTTGCCCTCTCCATTCCTGCCAGAGGGGTGGGGTGGTGGGGGTCCAATTTGGGACCTTGGCTCTGATTTGGGACCTTGGAAGGGAAGGAAATGGGTTGGGGGAGGATACAGGGGCAGTACAGTATGGCACAGTAGAGCCCAGGGGTATAAAGAGATTTTCAGGTGATGTAATGCTCCTCCAGAAATTTTAATAATGAAATTTAAACACACAACAGGGTAAACTTTCATAAATCTGACATTTTATGACATTTTATGACATTTTCAGACGTGATGTAGTGCACAAATATATGCACATATTGGTTGCAACCACTACTACTATTGTGATAAATGATTCTGGACTGGAATCGCACCTGAGGTTATAAAAAACTCTCAAATAACAAAACAAAACAACACCCTCTCCCTGTAAATTAGTGAATAGAGACACTGAAACTGTTAATTAGCTTTATTAGCTTGCTGGCAAATGAAGCCAAAGGTTAAACATTTCTTTTACGCTCTGGAATAGAGACAGGCGCTAAAGATAGTTAACAGCACGGCGCTGATCAAACATTTTAAACAAATCTAGCTGATCACTCTGTTACATCCTACATTACTGACACTGACACCACTTTTCTTCAAGGTATCTTCAAGGGATTTTTCCTATTTGTTGGCACATGTTTACTGAAGTTTTATACAGTTATAATCATGCTGACTGTCCATAAGTGCTGGAGAAACAAGGACTGCAGTCAACTGTCAATCAGAGAATGTGAGAGGAGAAATCTATGTTCACTTTACGTTGTGGTTTCCAGTTTGTCCACTTGAATTAAAATGCATGGTTTGACCTCCATGCTCTCAGGGTTTTAGGTGAGTGTCTCAGTTACTTTTACTCCAAGCAGGAGTTACCCTTTCAGAGTAGAACTTCTGTTTTTCCAGTGAGCACGATACCTGGAAAACACGAGCAGTTCTCCTTGTGTAGTGTAGCACTCTTTCTAGCTCTTGTTAATTTTCTTACAGACCTACATCATGGCTCTGCCATGGTTGCTAGGGAATTTGTGACATAGCAGCAAAGCCTCTATAGGGAGGAGGAGGAGGAGATGGAAGCGCACATTCTGTTCTGTAAGCTTGGCACCGAAATGATACACTCATGACCCGATTTAGAGGCATTGTACTCTGCTCGGATGTGGAGAACAGGGGTGTTTGAGTGTGCTGTCATAGATAAGCAGATCCAGAACCCATGCATTCACACACACAAGCACACAGTCACAGTCATACAACGCACAGTGGCCAAAAAAGGCCAGACAACAAAAGCAGTTTGTAAAGTTATTTGCTGATATATGTGACATGCCCTGTGCAGACATTTATTTTACAAATCCAGCAACAAGCAAAGTAAACACACGCACACGGAACAAGTACACAACTCGGCAAGCTGACACCCCACACAGGCATGTTGGTATTTCAGAGGTGTGTGTTTCTCAGTATTAAGATTTCAGCCAAACGCCAACACTTTTGAGAAAGCCAAACCACAACAGCATTACAAGGCCGCTTACATTTCACAGCCCCCCTCTCACCTCTCAGACACACACACCAAAACACACAAACATCTCCTCAGTTTTTATTTTACAAAACCAGCAGAAGGAAGCAATACAGCCAGGCTCCATGAGGGGTCAGTAAGAGGTCAGCTATCTGCAGGTTGACATTTACACCATCAACACCACACATGAAGTATCGGTATAACTCTTAATAACTTTCCCTATTCATTCAGCATGTGCTGCTGTGATTAAAAACATCTTTTGATGGGTGTTTACACACTAACTGATTTATCTTTTTTTAAATGGTGTTATTAAGCCATTTTTTGTTCCACTTTATTTCCACTGATAAACCTTCAAAAAGGCCAAGAAACATGATGACACAAACACCCCCTCTGTCAAAAATTCAGACAAGACACTAAGAGAGCTTTCCAACTGTTCATTTCCACATTGCATTTCCACCCCGAGGCTTATGATAGTGCCGTAAACAAGAAGCTCATGCAAAGCAGGGCGTCAGTTGTCAGGTTTGAGCCATCTTTCAGGACTTTCTGTGCACTCTCTGGATTGCCTGTGTTGTGTTTAACTGTAATTTCTAAGCTTTTAAAGATGATAGCAACAGTGCGCAGTTTCAGAAAGACAGACTCACTCAGGTACAACAATTATGTCAGCAACAAAGAACATCTTTCACTGCAAGGAGAATTTAAGAATCCATCTGTAACTGAGTGGTAATAGCAGAGCTTGTCAAAATCCACCTTTACAAAGCTGAGAACTTAACAAGCCCAGATGAAAAGCAATCAGCCAAATCTGGTCCGTTCTCTGCTTTAGTGCGTCTGTCAACTATTGTCTCAATTAATAACTTGTCTCCCTCATGTGATATTTTTGATCCTAAGAGGCACCTCATGGTAATGTTCTGCAGTTAAACAAGTTGTTCACTGACTGGATGCAGCAAAAAACTGTTACATCAGCACTGTAGAAATGTCAAGTGATGATCCAAAGTTTTTCAAGATCCCTCAGGTGTTCTGGCCTTTTGTTTGTGGCAAACACTTCAAAATCTGTTCTGCTGTTTTTTGCAAACTTACCTTTCACATCTTCATCCTCCACAGTGGTGTTGCTGCTGTCCGATGACTCCTGGAGATCAGAGACAGACAGTCAGTTTGGGATTGAACATAACGACACACACATTTGTGCTGAATACACATAAAGACGCACATCACAGGAGTGGGAGAGACACTTGGTTTACACACAGTCAGAACACAGGCCAGCGGGGGGCATATCTCTATGTTGCCATGTCATGTTTTTAACAAACTAAGACTGAGAGCATCGAATGTATCAAGACCAGTTAATGTGGATCTAACCCGGAAGCAGATGCCAAACGAGGACAGAGTTAGTAAGTCACAGTCATTTAGCCTTTGTAAATTTAAAGTCAAACCATGCCACTCTAACCCATCAGCCTGGTCGTCCAGTGCGCAACCCTATGAACAATCAATCCATATTTGACTTTTTACCCTTGGCCCGAAACCTCTTTTCTTCTACTCCAGGCAAAGCTCGTTCTGCTTCATCTCCAGTGTGTGTGTATGTGTGTGTGTGTGAGTCACACCATGTGGACAAATGACGTCTTTCCTCCACAGGGTGCTCTTGTCTCTTGCTGAAATTGACAGAAAACTCAATGGGATGTTCTCCGTCCATCCTATTTCAACAACAGAAACAGGCAGAATGGATTCTCTTAGGGTAATTACTTGTCATCTTAGGGAGGTGCAATCTATCCATCTACAGCACCGGTCTGTCTGCCTTAGCTGTCTCTCTCTTCGCAGGCTTTCGCCAGAGGAGAAGTTAGCTTCTGATTTCCAATTAGCAGATTAAATGGGTCTAAATTCCCTTGCATGTAGAGGAGAGTTGAGAGACTTGGCGACCTCATTAGAAGTGCACACGTGCACGAGCAGCATCACGAGCAAAAGCGCAAAAGTGGCTTCGTTGCCTTTTAAAGAGCAGCTAGTGACCTGAGGAGAGGAAGAAAGAGTGAAGAGAAGGAGTGTGCCTGTGTGCGTATATATGTGTGAATGTGAGGGAGAGCGTTGTGGCAAGCATCCTCAAATAATAGAAATATCATTTCAAGTGTGATTACACCTCCAGTTTGTTTTCTTTGGTCTGAATCATAGAGAAGTTTTCTTTGTGACATTATTTATTTTCATCTTGCCACATTACAGGCCAGAGAAGGCTTGTAAAATGTTGGCTACATTATTATGATACACTTGTTTGTGCACTTTGCTCCCAACTCTCATTTAATCTTGACTCCAGGTTTACCCTGTTATTCAATGAGCCATGCCAGGATGTCCAAGCTTCATGGACCAATGGCTATTAAAATCTGTTTACTTGTACTGACAAAAGGTCATGTAATTTCTTGTACAAACTTGACATTATGTGCTCACAAAGTTCAATAAAATCATTCTCACCTGCCTGGATGGACTGAACTAAGCAGGTAGGTGCTCTAGAGGTCAGGTAAGCTGCTTTAAACCAGCCTGGTGTGGAAACATAAACTGAACTGAGGCTGCAGTCTTCCAAAATATTCTCAGTGCCTTCCTCCGTGCAGCAGCTTTTTGGGCTGCTGTTGCAAACAATTCAAAACCATGCACTTCATCCTGAGGACTGACCCAAAATTTAATGCAAAGGTCACTCTGTTGTGATGCAAATCCTGGATTTGGCTTTGGAACAAAGTTGTGTTACCATTCAGCACACACACATGTGCGCGCACACACACACACATATGTAATGCTTGGTCATACCTATGAGGAAGAGATCTTATTGCAGAGTCATGCACAGTCTCCGAACACGCACAGATACACACACACATTCACAGTAACTGTATCAGCTACATTTCTGAGGCTACTTGACAGGGACCAAAAATCAATGACAATAATTATACAACAAAATAATGACTAAGGAATATAAACCATTACCTTTTAACTGCTGTAAATTCTATGAGCTGGTGAAAGATCTTGCTTTTGCATATGTTAAAACAGAAAATCATTAGCATTCCTGCTGATTATGCTGCACATAAATGCAGAACAAAGGCAAGATGAGGAAGAAACATGCTACTGGAGAGTACTGGGTGTTGTAATGTTTTTATGGGAAAATTTTCAAAAGGCACGTAGGGAAGCTTTTACTGAAAACTGACATGAGCAAAATGTTTTCTTATGAAATCCAAACCCTTGAGACTTAGATTATCTTCATTAATTTATCTGGTGAAGTTACTAATGTGTGTGTGTCAAGGTCCAATAGGTCGCACAGTAAGTGACATAAACACATCACTATCACATCCACCCCCTGTTCTCTTCACAATATAAAGTCATTTATCTTGAGGAGCTTAATCTCTAGCAGCGTACACACAGACATAAGCACATACGCATTAGTAAACCAATGCCATGGTGCGCTCACACGGATGCATAATGAAAAGAAGGATCAAAGGGCAGGAGAAGATGAGGAAGAGGAGGAGAATGACAAAGAAGGATAAAGAGCAGGTCAGGACTGGGGAATGATGTATACCTTTGTTCCGTCCACTGGATTATGGATGACGGTTGTCTGAGGTTCCTGGAGGAAGAGGAGGGGGAGGAGGAGGAGGAGAGATGGAGGAACATGGAATAAACGAGAGACAGGAGAGAAAAAGGGGGGAGAGAGAGGGAGGGAAAGAAAGAGAAGAGATTTTGACATAAAAGTCGACAGAGATGGACAAAGTGCCCAAAAAAATGGACAGAGAGGGAGAGAGAGTGATATGAATGTTGGATGAAGAGAAAGTGCTTGTTAAGGTTGGCAGAGAGGAGAGAGGGAAGAATCCTCCAAAGCGACAGAGTGGGTGGATGAGCTGAAAACTGTAATTCGGAGTCAGTTTTGTTCTCTGCACATGCACAGAGCAGCACGCGCACGCACACCAAGAACAGAAACAGTACTGAAACTCGGGGTGAAGTGTCTGCCATGAGCACATCAGCACTCATAGAGTTTGTCTCTCACACACACTCACTTCTCACACTCCTCACACACAGATACAGTAAGTACACAGCCTAAGGAAAGAGCGTTGCACTCAAAACTGTGACATTTTTTTAACCTTAACCCATGGTTAGGTGGATACTCTTTCTGCACTGCCCTGCTATGTGTGCATAATTCTAAAATGCTCCTCCGATGCCCTACATGATGCAAATATGTACTGAATCAAGGGAACTGTTAAATGAAAGGGGCAAACAAATGAAGGGAAAATGAGCCAGCTCATACAATATAAATGCTCTGACATAGATAAACACTAGCCTTCATCATCTTACAAGGCACTGGCACACCCAGCAAAAAGACTTAAGATGCCCCACAAGATGAAAACGGGTCGTTCTGCTCCTTCATACTCGTCTCGACAGAAAAGGCTGCCGGGCAGATACTGGCATCATTTCAGGATCCCTCTCTAAAAGACATTCAGTCCCAAATGGCTGTTGTTTGTCAGGACTGTGTGCATAGAATTGGCTCAGTCACTCCTCGAGATTAGCCATTTAACTTCTTAACTTCTCCTTGTTATGTTTTTTATTGCCACCAACTGCCCTCTATAAACCATCTGGCTTCACTTCCACTTAGAGCACAGCAAGTTACAGAAAAGAGCTGTTTTTCCTTCTTGCATTCTAAGACTATGTTATGTTTTTAGCACAAGTGCAGTGGCTTCTTTCGAATACTGGTACTTGTTATGTGGTTTACAAACCCCACAGTGTTGCCTTCTTTCCACTCTATACAACACTGGTTGATGATGACTCAGAATGGAGACAGATATATTTTCACTCTTTTCTACAGCTCTCCACAGTCTGCTACAACTGTCGCTTGATGTACAGTTAACTAGAATCCACCACCCCATATTCTTTGCAGCCCCCCTGCCCCCTTCCCCAGGAAGTGACACCTCTGTGATGACCAATCATCAGCTGTCTCTCTGGTGATGATGGCGGTGTTGTCAGGGCAACCGTAACCCAGGGCAACAGGCAACGGTAGCAACTTGGGAGATGATGATGATGAGCGAGAATAAAGTACCTGGGGTTTGCAGATTAGAGGGAAGGGGTGGGGTGAGGTAGAGGGGCATATGAGCAGCTGGGGGAAGGGTTTGACCGTTACACATCACCACTGACCTTACATTCAGACCGCTGCTGTTCCAGGGATGTTTCTAGTAGCACTGCTGAGTTAAATGATTTCATTCAGATGGTCTTTTATGTGATGTAAATAGCCACAATCCATCCATCATTTAAGATTCCCATCACCCCACCAAACTGCTTCCAGGTCAGAAAATTAAGGTCATGCTGCAAGTGAAGGCAGTCTGCCTCTCCACGGCCTGGCAGCTCGGCAACGAAGGAGCTAATGCACCAAATGGCTAAACAGTAACTAGCTCAAGTCCCTAGCAACAGCGTGGAGATCACAGCCGCCCTCCCACTCCCTATTCCCTTCAAGGATCAGAAAAAAAAGCCTCTTCTGCTCCATGGTTGTGCCCACACTTCCATGAACACTCTCAAGCACGTAAATGTAAACTTCCCATCAAAACTGTTGGAAAGTACGTCTGCACACGTGTGGTGAGTGGAGCGGTGCTGAAGCTAACATCACATGCACACACACAGAAAAAAAAAGAGACAGAAAAGAACAACTGTGAGCAAAATGCACTCATATGGCTGCACATGTGCTTGTCAGTTTGCCTCTTCTCTTGCTTGAAGCAGGCGACTAGTTCTGCTCACTGTGTCAGGCTGAGGCCAGGCTACTGCACAGTGATACACACACCATCAACAGGTGATAACCAAAATACCAGTGACTCACTGATCAACAGCCTACTGTAAAACCTGGATGAAAAAGTTTGAGCAGTTTGAAAATCTGTGGGTAGATCTTTCACATGCACTGCATCCAAGACAGCCTAAAAATATCTCTGAACCTTGAAGCGATCTGTCAGGAAGAAGGAGTGAAAATTCCTAAATCCAGAATATCTAGACTCTTGGCTTGCTACCGAAAAAAGCATCTGTGAGCTGCGACAGCCACAGTGACAGAAAGGCTGTTTGCTGCACCAGTTGTATTTACTTCTTTTCACTTCAAAAATCAGCATAATATATAATTTGCTGAGGGGTGCAGTGACTTTTGTACACAGCTGTCCATATTATCATTACATGCTAAGATGCACCTTTGTATTGCCAGTGTGACAAAGCTATATTTAGTGTGCAGGAGTGCTGGGGAGCAAACCCAAACTTGCCCAAGTCCTCAGCTGTGTTTCATGTCTAAGTTGGTGAGATCACTACTGTGGCATCCAGGACTCAGTTGCCAGTGATTTATGATTGAGTGTGGCTGCTGGCCTGGTTATATAAATGGCATGATATAATGTGCTATTCTGGCTTAATAATGTCCAGTAAAAAAAACAGTGTCAGAAACATTATGCTCTCACAACTCTGCAAATATAGCTCACTGCTGGAATACAACAAATGATTCGATTTCATGAAAATTTATCTTCACGTTTGCTTACAGATCCATTAAGTGTTCAGAGTCAGGATACAAGCATGAGGTTTTTGAGTCTGTTTAGTTATCAACTGCAAAATACCACATTGTAACTTGCTGAGAAACAGCAGCCTCTGTAGCCTCGAGTTAAGCAGTTTTCATGTCGAGAAAACAAAGTCTATCAGTCACTTGACTGGAGCTCTGACTGTGTAGTCCCACTCACTGAACTGAAGCATGTCTAAACGGTGTATATTACCCATGATCCCTGGCTTGTGGAGCCAGAAGTGCTGTCACTGTAACAAACACACCAAACTCTGTTTATAATTCTTGATATTTTTAAAGTTTCCTGGCTGGATATCAGAGATGAACGCCGGTTTTTACTGGTTAAGACTTCAAAGTCTTTTTAACTGATCTACAGTTCAGAATCACTTGAACTTGCTGGAACTGATTCTGGCAGTTTAAGCCGCTGACTATCACTCAGTTAGGAGTCAGGAGATCGTGCAGAATAGTTGGATCATGTGTTTTAAAATATTTACAAAATTGGCTATACAATGACCCTAAATTGGAAATAAACCCTTAAGTTACATTTTTGCAACCTTACACAAAATCTTTACTATTTAAAGGGACCATAATAGTTATGAGAAAACTAAAGCTAACTAACAGCATTAACACGTTCATCTAAATTAGTGTTTAAGTGACAGAGAGGAGCCTGTTTGGCAAAAAGAAAAAAAGCATGTGCTATGAAACTGTCACCTCCCTGTAGCACTTCACCCTGAATGATTAGCAGAGCATTCATGCAACACAGTAGATAATTTGAGTCATGAAAAACAGGAGCGAGGATGAGGATCTTTACGGTTTCCATCAAAGGTGGAGATCTCTCACTGATTAATGATGACGACAGTGAACCCTACACAGTGATTTCTTTGGCAGTAGTTCAAAAAAAATGTTAATAGGAAGAAGTTTTGTGAGAGAAAACTGGGTCATCACAATAACATGAGGTGCAGCGTGTAGCCCAGTTAAAAGAAAGTTATTGTATGTCTTTTAAAATGTCACTGATGTCTAATAGCTACAGTGATCCTGTGATGTCTACAGACTAATGTACATGATTTAGATGTTTGAACTGAATATACAAAACCACCATGTCCTTTAATAAAGGTGTGTTGTTGTTTCAACAGATTCATAAAAGACAACTGGAAATAATGAAAATAAAATCAGTTTCCATGTCTACACCTTACAAATAAAAGTAAATGCATCATGTCCACACAGATCAAGAAGAGAGGCACTCAGTCAGCACAAATAGCTTCCCCAGGAGGTCTGATGCTAAATCAGATTTCTACTCACATCTCTGGACTTTCCCCCCAGCTGTAAATGCTCACACGTTCCCTCTGCAAAACTGGTTTGTGACGTGTGCCAGGAGCCCGAGAGCACGCAGATTTTCATTCCAGCCAATCAGCCGATTTCATTCATTTTCACACCATCAACAGAGGAGGAGGAATTTGTCTCTGAAATCAGCTGGTGTATTATTTGGCTCGAAGGACAATCTGCAGACCTTTGGACTTCTCTACAGAGGCATAAATATGAGGGAGGGGGGTAAATCGCACTGACAGTCCTGGCAGGCATTGGCTGTCTGTTCCCGTTTGGCAAACTTTCACTGACACAGAAAATGACACGGCAGCACAATATCAACCCCAGCGCAAGTCACATAGCATCCCCACCTGCCGTGGGGAAATGTTTCCTGACACCACCTGCTGGTTTAAGACCCTCCCGACTTCCGACCTGGCCATCGCAGTGGCTAGGCAAAGATCAACCACAACCCAGAAAGACAAGAGAGGAAAACCAGACAAAGGTGAAAAAATAGGGGAGGGGGGTAGGGTGAGAATAGGGGGCAGACACACACACACGCACACACAGGTGAAGGGAGGGTTAGGAGGTAAATACCAGAGCAGGTGAAGGGATGTTTCCTTTGGGGCTGGTGACTATGCTGTTTTTGGTGCTGTTTGTCTGGGGCTGTGCAGGAAAGGAGAGGAAAGGGAGGAGACACAACAAGAGTGTTAACAACAGCACGACGTGGGTTTGTGAGTGTGTGTCCATGCATGTGTGCGTGTATGTGTACATGTGCTTGTATATAAGTTTGCCTTTTGGCACGTGCACTTGCTCCTGTTCTTGTGAAAATTCGGAGCCTTTCACCCCGATGTTTGTGAAAATATACCTTTGGTCAAGGGCAGAATTTAAGACACAGTTTATGATGCTGAGATTTTGACTCAGAAAATTCTCCCACCTTCCCAATAAAATGGGGGTTTTGTTTGTGGTGCTCTACGTCCTAAGAACTACTGCCATGTTGCCTCATAACTGTCCAGATTTTTTTTTTCTTCCTTTCGGTCTCTGTTTCAGAAGAGTTACACTCCTACATTTAAGGTTAGAATTTTCATGTTCATAAATTTTTATTTTTTTTTCAATTAAGAGATAAGATCTGGCTGAATGTCCTCACAGATATAGCAAAATAAACATGCAGTACTGTGCAAAAGTTTATGGCATTAAAAGTAAAGTGAGGTTGCTTTAAAACTTCATCAATTCTCCGTGGTACACATTAGTTTTTCAAAGTTCCCAGCATGCTGCAGACTGACTTTGGGACCAATCAGTCGCCTCCCTGATGAGTAGGAATCTTAAGTGCCTAAAAAACTGCACAGTACTATAAACATGTGTCTGAGTGTGGGATCCAGTAGACGACAGGCAGCAGCAGAAGCAGCAGCAGTGACGAAAGGGTTACCTAAAACATTCATTCACAAGACCGGTCTGTGCATGTGAGAGGTGACAAAGGTGGCGGGTGACACTGCGTGATTACATCATGCTGTCACTGGTGACTTCCGCTGCTTTGCAACCGTGCCATTTGGCCGTAATGAATCACCTTTATAAGCCTCTATCAAATGCTCCTTTGAAGACCACACATCAAAGAGCGGCCGGTCCTTTAAAGCTCAGCTCAATCTTAATGATATTTGCATTGAATCTACATTACATTATTTGTAATTCCGCTTCGAAAAATATTCACTTGAAACTGCTACACGGGACAGAGTCCTGGGTGAGGAAGTGAATCATCAAAGTGATTCACTCTAAGAGGTCAGCTACCATGACGTAAATCTTAATCATGTAACACTGTTACATCCAAGCCATTTCTACTAGTCAGTGATAGAGGTCAAGAGAAGTCGTGGATTACTTAATGCCTCGTTAAGCCTTCGTGTGGTGAGAATGTTAAAGGAAGGAGGGAAAAAAAACTGGAGAAGAGGTGAGAGAATTTCATCTGAGTTTCTGCAGGATCACAAAGTTACATTTAAGACATTTTAATACCACTAAATGTCTTAAATGGAACTTTGTGAACCTGCAGAAACCCTGTCCTCAAATAAATGAATTCACAGTAATTCAGTGCTTGTTTCACAATCATTAGAAACATACAAATAAAACATACAATTGTTGTTGTTACTTTCTGGAACATTCCTACTACTATAATTTAGGGCTGCAACTAATGATTATTTTCATCCGTCCACAGATTTTAGAGTACAGATTATATAGATTATAGTATAAAGTATAGTTTATACAGCTTTGCTTGAAAAATTACTGAAATGATTAATCGATTGTCAAAACAGTTGATTATTTTTCTGTCAGTCAATTAATTGATTAACCAACTTAATGGTTTCAGCTCTAATTTGTTTAACTAATCATTAAACATGACCTGAAACTAGATAAGCAGCAGAAAGTGGACGCATGGACGGACTAACCAATTAAAAACTAATCATTTAATTTAAGGTCAGAGGTCTAGAACAGTACTGAGCCAGTACTGAGAGCAGGTTTAGCTAAACTCACCTATAGAAATATTCAATAACTAATGTCAGGATTTACGATCTTTGTATACCTTTGTAAATTTAAGACTTAAATATCCTCTGAGACCTTGGAGAAATCTAAATCACTGCTTTTTAAAGACATTTTGAGAAGACAACCTTGAAGGAACACAGATTAAATAAATAGTACTTGATAATTGTCCAGTGTTGTGCAGTGACACCGACTCACACTAACTAGAAAGGACGTTGAGTGGGCTGTGTGTATATGTTAACCATGATATGAATTCTGTAAGCCACTGGTCTTAGTAAAGAGAGGAGAGGAGAGGAGAGGAGAGGAAACAAGGAGAGGAAACGAGGAGTGCTTATACATCAGCACACACAAGTGCAAAGACATAACACAATGCATACACACACAAAACAGCCATGAAAATAAAAGCTGGTGTAAGCCGACAATAAGCTGACATATAGACTTTTCTCTCTCTCTCACACACACACACACACTCACACACACATTAAACCAACCGAAGTCCGTCAGCCATCACTCCACTGCCTCCACTGACAGGCAGTAAAAGTATGAAATGTACTCCTCATCAAAGTAACGATTAGCCGATGAGCTGTCTTAGTCAAAGCTTGTTTGTAGTATCAACTCCAGTTCACAAAAAAATCAGCCTGATGACAGCAGTCCCCACCAAAGCTTCATCAGTGGTGGAGACAACTGTTGACGTCCAAAGCCAAATGGTGGTGATGTAATTCAGTTCACACAGCAGAGGTCATATGACGACAAGCGTTGACACATCTTCACAATTAACACCATTTTAACGATGCTACCGAGAACAAGGAAGGAGAGGAAAGTGGGTAAAAAGTATCTGCAGGTGGTCTCCCAGGTGAGGGAAAGGAATCAGTGCACGGGGAGAACAAAGGAGGAGAGATGGTGGAGGCACAGAAAAAAGGGGGCATACCAGGTCAGGGGGAAAAGACAGGTCCTCAGGGCAGAGGAGAGGAGTCAAATTCCCTTCCAGTTCAATTAAAAGAAAAAAACACAAAGTGCTGAGGTGCTGTAGTCAGAGCTCAGAGGTGGACCCTGGAGCAACGACGCTCCCTCCTCCCCATACTTCTACCCCTACTTTTATTGTTTGAAGTATGTGCATTGTCTTGTAAGACCAAAGAGTTCTGTATCAAAACTACGAGCACAAGTGCTGGCTGTGTTCTAAAAGTGTGCCCCTGACAGATCTGGAGCAGCATCCCTGGAGTAACTCTGATGGAAACATCCTGCTTCCATTACATTTTCAGAATAATGTCAGGGTTAGTCTTATGGCAGTGCACTTTACAAGGGCCGACGCTCTGACTTCTCTGGCATCTTCTGTCAGTGAAGCATGACTGTATGTGCCATGGCAGCTCTTGCTGTTCATGTTAAATACTCAGTTTCTGTAATCCCTAACAAGATGCTGCTGCTGTTGCCGGCGTGTAAACTCTATCACCTCTTGTGCACCACAGCATTATTCCCAGGAAGTACATGACACCAGACTGCTGTTTTAATAAAAATGTTTCATAAATCGAGCACCACTGTGTCACACACTAATACTTTAGTGAAGGGAAGGAGACTTGACTCCACCTATGAAATAAAGTAAAGGCAGGGGAACGGTGGATAAAACAAAGAGACGAGTGGAGAGAGGGAGCAACATAAGGAGTGACTGGGCAAATGCATAAATAGCATGCTCACCATATACTGGACAGTAGAGCTGGACTTGCGTTTCTGTCCTCAGGCGATTGATGGACGGATGGATTTATTGATGGATGGACAGATGGATGGATGGTAGAAAAAGGAGGGTGGGTAAAGTGACCAATGACAACAAGTGAATAAACTGGTACAAAGAACAAAACAGAACTTGTCAGTCTAAACCAAAACTTGTACACTTTGATGGCAATGCAGGTTTCAATTCTTTAAAAAAAAGGAGGATCAAACTTTTCAAGACAGTTTGGAAAAAAGCCTGGAAGAGGGACGAGTATTTAAGTAAGAAATAAGATTTTGAAGAGTTGCTGCGAAAGCAGGGAGGTGCAAGCAGACGGAGAGGAGCAGTACTTTGACTGGAGGTCATCAGGAGCAGGAAGCAGATCACAGAAGAGTCGTGCAGGCTGCAAAACTGTGACCCACTGTTCTTCTGCCAACAGATTCAAAGCATTCAGGGCAACGAGGAGCAAGATGGAGGGATAATAGAAGAACAAGAGAGGGAAAGGAAGACATTTTCCCAGAACTCATTTTAAATGTAAAATCTCTCAATACTTTAAGTTGTTAGATGCAGCATTTATACATCAACAAATTATTAACAGGCCAAATCAGTTGGATTGTCTTCTAGCAGTTCATCTAACCATCATATCGATGTATGAGAATACTACAGAAAAACGAAAAGGTCAATGTGACAACACTGAATGAAATGCTGAACAGAGTGGCTTTTATTGGTAGCTCGCAGCACGTGGGGCTGAAGGCGGTGTGTAGTCAGTGCCAGAGAGGGGGACTGCCTGCTTGCGCCGAGCAGGTGCTGCAGCTGAAAAACGTCAGGTGTCGTTACACATTAATGAAACAGCGGGAGAAAAAGAGGGAGGAGAGGCCGAGGAGAGGAGGCCAGAGTCGCCGTGAGAACAAAAGGACACGTGGAGGGAGGAAAAAGAAGAGAAACAAGGAAGGAGTAAAGTAGGGACGGCAGCAAATGAAGAAGATGAAGAAGACGCCTTTAGAAATGGTTTGGGGCGAGTGTGTGGGGAGCCTGTTGCTAGGCGATGAGTGCGCCGCAGTGGAAGTAAGTGTCTATTTCTGTCATCTGAGTTTCCAGGGTCCAGACTGGCAGCTATTCCTGGAACCAGAGTCACATTCCCTGCTGAACTGACTGAGCAGGGAGGAAGGGGAGGGGTGGCCATTCGCACACACACACACACGGCCGAGTGAACCACACATGCGGACACCCACGCTTACGCACGCTCTGTGTGCAGGCATGATAACACCCCCATTTGCGCTCTCATTCTCTTCTCAAACTGACAAACAAATGTGATGTATTCACACACACACACACACACACACACACACATATACACACACTCACATTTACATACACAGAAACACACACCTGTACGTGCATGTGCGCAAAGCTCTACCTAACATAATGTACAATAACAACACGTTGATTTGCATATACACCATGTTCCATGCTTTGTCGCGACGCTGTCGTGCATGCACGCTGCACACACAGACGCATTCATGGAAGCTGTGTGTGGGATGTGTTACTGTAATGTGTGTATGCGCGAGCGTGGGATGGTGAGAGATCTTCATTAAAGGATGAACAGGAATGTGGGGTTAAAGACCAGATGGGGTGAGCAGGTAAGGGAAGCAGTGAAAGAGGAGGAAGAGACAGAAATGGAGGGATGAGAGGGAGAGGAAGTGATGGAAAAAACGAATGGGGAGGGCTGACAGATGGTTACATTTAATAATGGAGATGGAGAGGTGGCAATAAGCTGAATAATGCCAAATCAAAAAAAAGGGTGCTCTCAGAGGGATGTGCTACGTGAGGCTTTGTGCGCTGGCAAGCGACACGCAGGGTGATACATGCACACACACAAAAACACATACGTAGGGCTGTGGCTTTTTACAAAAATGATCAGTGAATATCTTGTGAAAAATCCAGCAGCCCTAGTCACAGACGCACATTATCTGAAAACAAAACCACAGTCTTCACTTACATCACAAGAAACAACACATCCAATGAGATCACAACATACATGACATGAGACAGAATTAATGAGAGACAAACACGTTCAACCGTTAAGAAAAGAGAGCTGCAGAAGGCAAAAGTGAGATTAACCGGAAAGAAGCAAACAGTGGAGCAAAGAGGGTGAAGAGGCAGGAGTTTCGAGCTCTGCAAAGTTCAGTAAAGGAGAGACAAGAAGAGAGAGGGAGGAGGAAGAAGAATGTCATCACCCTTACCTTGACATCTGCCTTTTTGTTGAGCAAGGTCTTAGCTGCTGCAATGACAAGCAGAGGCAAAAATATCCAGTCAGAGGTGAGAATGAGCCGCAACAGAGAAGCACAGCAACAATGACTCACTGTTTATCAGAGACGCTCAGTATCTGCTACATCTTTAACCTACAGTAAATTAAAGCCCACAGAGATTACATTCATTTGACTTTGTGAAATAATGTTTGTTACTGACCCCTGCGGCAAAATCGCCTTTTCACAAAATAGCAGCTGGGGAAACGACACCTTAGCACCTTCCTGTTAAAGTGTTTACGCTGTATTTTACTATTGCAGCTCTGTAACTCTTCCAGCTACGCAACCCTGCCACCTCCAGAAGTCGGTAAATACTAGGAGTGAGTATGAGTAATTGATCTATCTATCAGTCATTCGCTGCAACCCGCTGATACTTTCCTCACAAAAGCAGCATGTGCTTCAAGTTAAGTTGTACTTTGATTAATCTGGCAAAATTGGATTTATTTAAACCTGCGTGATGCTCACATGTAATGGTTAGACCACATTATGATGGAAACACTGGGTACTGATGTGTGTTGCTATCCACACATAAATGTTTCCTTCTAGTGATGCTGTGCAGCCAAGATACCTTCTAAAAATAACAGCTGTTTCCAAAGCCAAGCTCATTATGCCATCACACGATCTGTAAAGTAATTGAAAATCACTAACCCCACTATAGAGGCACATTAAGGTGACGTATGGGCTTTTATAGATCCAAGAAGGTATAACCTAAGTCTCAAGGTGTTCGGTGCTAAAGACCAAAGCTCATTGGTCAGGTGGACTGGGAATCATTATACCCATCACCGTGTTTATCTCCCCAGCCTGTCCTGAGAGTAGCTACCCAGTGCAATCGCCTTAACAATATACTCCAGCTCATTGTTTCACATCAATCCCCGTGCCACGGTCCCCTCGTGGCCGTGAGGAAGCCGAAACAAAGATGGCCACCTAGCACGGCAGCCATCTAAACCCAACAATAAGCCCTGCCTTAAAGAACTCTGTGGGGGCCTTAAGGAGGATTAGTCTCCAGTCTGCTCTCTAATGAAGGGTAATGAGGAAGCCGGGGGGGGAAGGAGAGGAAGAATGATACCGTAGACACAGTCCTCTGATGAGTGTAATACCCATAATCCCTTACAACGGTGGGAACTGTGTGCAGACAACAGAAGACGGTCCGCAGGGCTTTTTACCACGACTGCACCGCTAAAGCTACGGATAGCAAGGTGGTCCGATAGCATTAGATAGACGCATGTTCACCCAGAGGGGCCCCCCGGAAATAAGAGCCAGACTCTCTGTGATGTTGGTGTTGGTGGAGACTGTGGGTGTGTCTGCGAGGATGTCAGACAGAGGATTAACACTAACAAGACACCAGATGTTGGCGAGATTGGACGAGGAGCAAATGAGTGTATTTTTGCTGCTTAAAAGTTGATACCAACAACGCACTCACAGACCGGCTGGGATTATACAGCTCCAACCATCGACACAGGCACACAGGAAAGGACTTCAGGCATACAGGAAGTAATGAGTTTTACGTTTCCCATTTTGGTGGATTATCTGTTTGACTGTTAAACTGTACATCTCCTACAGCAACGATTTCTCTGTGGCTGTGTCTCTGCAACTGCTATTAAAGCACAAAAAAACAATCTTTTTTGAAAGCTAAGGTTTGATTTTCAAGCATTTTTGTTCCAATAAATACACTGTATCTCTGTGATTTATGGACAGGGAGGAACAGTGATCTATGTGGAAAGCAATCTCCCTGTTTCACAAGAGAAGACGGGCTAGAGTCTGTCAAAAAATGGTTCTTTAAATATACTTTTCCACCTCTCTTTATACTCACAAGAGGACAAGTCTTTTCCCCCCCGATACATTACAACTGCAGGAAGCTACTGAATCATATATCTAACTGTAAGGGTGCTTACATAAAAGATTTCAAGTATTTATGGCTATTTTTAGTAGTCATTAGCATAGATGTCACTGTTATAGAGTGTTACTGAAAGCACTGTTTTATTAGATATTTGATATCATTTGAGGACTTCTGAGCAGACTCCTACATTATGACCAAACAACAGTAATCTGTCTGTTATATAGTTATATGGCTACATTTAAAAGAATAAATTAGCAAGATTAATTTGGGAAATCATAGTGCCTATCACCTGCCAGTTCCCAAGTCCCATACTCTTCCTCTTCCTCTCTTACTCCCATAGACGTGATCCTTAATGGGACTTTTTAAGGGGCTGAGTGCAAATTCAAGTCTAATCACATGCAATCACATCAGCAGCCAGCCACATTACATAAAACACTATTTTTGGCGGTCTGGTTTTTTTTTTTTTCTTTCTTTCTCTCTGCCACTCTTTCTTTCTTTCTCTCTCTCCCTCTTTCCTCTCTCTCTCTCTGAACACGAGACATACTGTAGCTCCTCTGTGAATTTCTCACTTCCATTTCCAAACATGTTCCGAGCCAGAGAGCATTGAATTTTCAACAGAAGCCTGAATTCCCTGAGAATTTCAAATGGGCAGTGATTTCTCTGGGAACAGAGCAGAGGTCCAATCAAAAGGAGGCCAGTTCAAAGTCTAGCAGAGGCCTGAAAAAGCATGTTCTTACGAGACGACTTTTTAAGATGTAACTCGAAAAGGGAGACAAAGATCGAGACAGACTGATAAAAGTTGAATACACTACCGCCACCTGTTTGTCCTAGTTTTCTTTTTTACTTTTCTGCCTCAGTGATAGTGTATCCCATGTTTTAAGTGAGGTTTGCATATTCAGCCGTCACGGACGGAGCAAGAGGAAGTGATAAAGAAGCACTACATAATCTGGAGGGATGTGAGAGTGGCATGAACGTGCATGGCTTATTGTTGTGCTCTTCTTGCTCAGTCTCCTTCCAAAGGCTGGTTGTTACTGAGGAGAAGAAATGGGGTCAGAATAGTGTCAAGTTCACTCTCTCATATTCTCTGATGGCTTGGCAGAGGATATGAAAGGAGAACAGAGAAGAAGAGTAAGGAGAGGAGGAATGAAAGTGATAAGAGTATTTCACTGTGCTCTTTCCAAACACCATTATAAAAATTAAAAAAAATGTTGCTAAAAAAAATGGCTTCAATTCCAGAGGTGAAGATGAAATCTCTGTGGAAACCTGAAAAAGTCAAAGGTAGCTTAATTCAAACAGAAGGTGAAGAAGCAGTGGGTGCTCCTTACCTTGCCACAAATTACACATGAAGCAATAAGAGAGAGGAGGAAGAGATTAAAACAAAAGTACTGTCACTGATAAATCCCCACTAAAAACAGGCAAGATGCACCACTGCAAGAGCGAAGCAAGGATGGGCATGGACTCGCATGAAGACTCGGTGGTAATCACACAAGCTGAAAGTTGAAACTTCTGGAAATGAAACCAGGGCTTGAAGTGACCCATTCAGGTGCAAGACTGCCTCAAAAACGTTTCCTACATATGACATATTGAGGGCCAGGACACACTGAAAGATACATTTATCCTATTCCTGCGTGAGGGTACAGTGTAGTAGATGTGTGACTGTATTTGTGTGTATGAATATGCAAGCTAGAGCGAGGCCTCCAGTAAGCTAGTGAGGTAGAGTGAGGCTGATAGGGGGAGGCAGCCCACTATAAATATTTGATTGGAGCCTAGTGGAGGCCGAGGGACACGGAGAGGACTGCGGAGTCCCAGTGGACCACAGAAACAAGGACACTGCTACTACTTCTGTCTCCTTAGCTCAATGCTAGATTGTCATGTGAAGCTCTTTGTCATTTATGCCTGCGGTTCATCCCTGCATATCCCGAACAAACACATTAGGCTGGATTCACATTCATTAAAATGTCCTCAGAATCTACTGCCCTTACACTTCACTGAGTGAAGGTCTCCGAAAGACTGTTCTGGAGCTTACATTTGGGTTTAACAGCATTAACATTCTTCAAATAAACAGCATAAAAAAACCCTGCTAATATATTGAAGCTCAAACAGCCTCTTCCAGCAAACAAGATCAGAGAAGCTGTGCTCATTGGTGAGGGCAGCCAAGGATGTAACACGCTAGATATTCCTCTGACCAAACAACAGCTACAGGCAAGTAAATATTAGATTTACATTTGTCGGGGGGAGGGCAGAAATAAGACTCTCCGGGGATGGCAATGTTGCTCTGTGTCAGCCGTGAATGCAAAGAGGCAACTGTCTGCTATTAAGGTAAGCCCTAACAAGTTGATATGGCAAAGGTGGTTCAGTGGTTCTGCAAGTTTGATTTAGAGAAAATGTTTTAAAACTTACAAAACATCAGCTGTGGTTGCTGCTTGTTTTTAATGTCTGACAGTGTGTTTGGACAGAGAGCGAAGCAAATTTTTGTTTCGTTTGTGCAGCCCGTGTTGATTTACCACAAACACCCAATGTACCAACTGTACAGACGATAGCTTCAAGCTAGCTAACAACTGACACACTGACTTGTCTGTGTAGGAGTGTGTCTGTGTGTGTGTCTGAGTTCAGCTCAAGCTTAAAATTCATTCTTTCTCTGTGGTCTCTCTCCTTTTTCCTTTTCCCCGTTTATGAAGCAGACTCTTAGAGCCCCCAGATAAAGTGGAATTGTTTGCTCAAGCTGAAACATTTTCAACTTGTGCAGACACTTTTTTGTATTTTTTGCAACACCCCGGGCAGATGCATTTCCACTGACTTTGTATGCCATTGCAATGCCATCCAAAATTCGCCTCAAATTCTGTCTGAACACACAGTAAGACTGCAATTAGACTATAGAGTTTAAAACTGAAAGTTCACTACGTGTCTAGACTATTGACTACAGCCTGTGGGCAGTGCAAATTGCTTTGTATAACAAGTAGTAAAAAAATCTGAGCTACATAAACAGTATGTGGACTGTAGGAGCTACAGCTCACAGCTCAGTCAGTGGGCTACTATGGGATATGTCATCATGAAACAGCAGTAAAGCCACAGCTTCAAAGGTTTTTTTCACTTCATGAGACCCAGCCCAGTCTTGCATCTTCCACAGTGTTCACCATGCACCACAATCCCCAAGTGTTGCAGCGCATGCACCAGTCCAGTGCCCCATGCAGCATTCACCGACAGCTCCCGGGCAGTTCCATCCTTAAAGTGACAGGGGTGAACTTTCCAGTGTCATTGTCAGACAGAGAAAAGAAGAGAAAGGGAAAAGAGGAGTGAGGGGGAAAAGTGAGATATGAAATGTATGGCTGTAAGAGGGAAAGTGGGAGTGATGATGGTGGAGTTGTCGAAAAGTATGAGGTGACCTGAGAGGTAGAGATGGCAGAATACAGAAAAAGGAAAATGGGGTACAATGGAGTGATGATGTGACAGAGGTGAGGTGGGAGGAGTGAGAGAGTGAGAAGGGGGTGAGACAGGACAGGACAGCGGTCTGGCTGGGTCGAGGCCATGCTCTGTGGCTGTTTCTGGAGATGAAGGTGAGAGGATGAACATGGGTCAGTGGTGATGACAGCGCAGTGATAGGCGCTGAAGCCGACCTATCAGATCGCAGACAGGAGGTGACAGATGTGCTGACATGGAAAATGACAGCAGTAGCTGAGCTTCCATCCTTTACATCAGAATTATGAGACAGCAATGTAAAATGGGTGAATTGAAGGTTTGAAATGATGCTTCATCTTACTGTCCTTTCATTGCATCAACATCTTTTATAATTATCCTTTGTGTGTGTAAATATGTTGCATAAAACCTGCTAAACAGCTGAATGGAAACATAGCTAATGCTGCTGCTGATGAGTCGATGGGAGATGTAGTTAGCCGCGTGGTCAGCCATCATGCTCTGAGCTCCCATGCTGAGGAAGGAGGGAGGGAGGAGGCAGAGAGGAAACAGAAGAGGAGGGAGAATAAGAAAAAAGAGTGAAATACAAGGGATAGAGGAGGGGGTGGAGGGGGGAGAGGGTGGCATGCCCTGGGTGAGCCACCATGCTACCTTGTTCCACCAGCCCCGCGGTGGTGCCGGCGGCTGCAGCCACCGCTGCCGCGGCCGCAGTGACAGAGGCTGGAGCGGTGGTCTGCCTGCTGCCCACTGTTAAAGAGTCCAATACCACAGTCACACGTGACGAAACAGAGTTACAAGACAAGAAGGAGAAGGAGGGAGAGAGGTGAGCGGGGAAAACAAGGGGTAGAAGGTGGAGAAAGGGTGGGATGGCATTTAGAAAGCAGGGTAAAAGGAAAAGGAGGTGAGGGGAGGGCGTGAGTCAGAGACACAGCAGGAGGTACAGTAGAAAGAGAGAGAAGAGGTGGGACACAAAGAGGCGGAGACAAACAGGGCTTATTAGTTTAGAGACGTGGGATTAATACATAAACACAAACCAATGAAAAATCCTGTCACATATGAATCCGCTGCTCTGACAGAGGGGTCACCAGAGAAAAACATCAGGGAGAGACACAAATCTTCACTTTCACCTGAGCCTCTTTGACGCTTGCTTTTTGTCTCTATGTGTACCTGGAAACAGCGTTATTGTTAGGATGATGATGGTGATGATGATACAGAATTTAGTCCATGTTAGTAAATGTCAGATCTGCAGTGCTCACATATTGAGGGCTTCACTGAGGATATTTACTGTGGGTATGTATAATAAACTATATTCAAACCTGAACTAAAACCTGAACACTTACATGGTATGACTACCACAGGGCATTACATCAGCATGTAGGGCTAAACATATCCACTGAGCTGTATAGCTGATGATTCATAATGTATGATGAGAATACAGTAACCCATATTGCATAAAGCACTGATGTTGCTTTTGCACTGATGTAATGTGCCACTGCTATCTCTTCC